>RJWM01020209.1:0-37553 GCA_004363535.1 Dasyprocta punctata
ATAAGAATACATATTTCCTGGGACATGTTATATATACATATTTATTTCATCATTCATATCTTAGCTCTTTTAATATAGCAACATTACAGTATCATGCATTTTAAGCCTTTTCAGTTTATTTAACAGATCAGTAAAATTTACCTCCTGATGGAATTCATTTTTTTCTAGTTTGATCTTGAGGTCTCTCTCTATAAAGTGGTTATAAATGCCATAGGAAGGCATCCCATGGGAGATGATCGTGGACAAGTGTGCCTTCTGTGAGACACGTTTTTAACCTCCTAGATGGCTTAACATCTGCATTTGACATATGATCAGGATTCTGTCTCACAGAAAGCTCATTTATGTGAACAGACATATCTGTGGTTTTTTTCTGACCTATATCTAATTTATTCCTACCAAGATAACCACCGTGTAGGATAATTCTGACTGAGACCAAAGTTAAATTTACATACAGCAGTCAGGAGCGTGGCAATGAAGAGGCAGTAGAGCAAAGCACAGGAAGTAAGAGAAGCATTGCATTGTTCACAGGTGATGAGAAAAAGGAAGTGCCCACAAAGGCCCATGGGACATCTGGAGAGAATAAGGTTCTCAGCCAGCAAGTTGGGATCAGACAGAAAGACAGTCAGATTGTGGGTTCAACCATTTGGTTTATCATGGTTATCATCTACAGAATCGGCTTGGTTTGAGCCAGTGAGATGGGGTACACTGTATTGCACAACCACACCAGGAAGAGATGTTTTTACTAGGTCAAAGAGAAGGAGAAGCAATTTGTTTTAAATAACAAGTCAGTCCTGAAAATCAGTGCCAAGGAAGCACCTGTACCAAAAAATATGAATCCACTATGATATATTTATCAAGTATAATGACCTTTATCAGCAAACAAATGAGGTCTTATCTTCTTTTAATACCCATGCATGCAGAAGACATTAGCAATAATCTCTAGTGTAAAAAGGTAAATCCATTTTCTTGTCATTTCTTATTTATCTCTTAATTGAGCCACCTAGTTGGATAGAAATGTAGCAAAATTATGGACAGATAGATGTCGAAAATCAGAAAGAACATTGCTATGACAAAGAGCAATCCCTGTATTAGAAACATGCTCTGGAAAAAATGTATATCATTTTTGTTACAGCTGTCATGATTTTACTGCTCAACATTGGCCAGAAACTATGTATGCTAAATTCCTTTTTGCATTTAATAATCGTCCTTTCTTACTAGCCTACCTGGAGGAAAGCAGGCTATTTAAAAGAGATTTGGTCAAGGTGTCCAAAGTTCAAAATGACTTTCTTGTTCAGCTGATGAAAAGTGGTAATACAAAAACAAGAGCATCTATTATGTGGGAGGTGAACTGACATAACCAAAATCATTACCATACCCTGAGTATGTTTGGAGGAAATTGACATAAGAGAGACATGATTGTATCATACAAGTATTAGTGGATTCTCTACAAATGAGTATTAAAATGTCTCTTCTTCATTTTGTAGGGTAAGAATTCATCAGATATACTCTTCCTTTTCCAGCTCTGTTCTCAGGAAGATCTCCCTAGCCCACTGTTCTTCATAGGAATGGAAGACAAACAGGAAACCAAATCTAAGTTTGGAGGCTCTACTAGTTGGTCAACCTTCCTTTATGCTAGTAGAATTTTGAAGGCCCAGGATAGATTAGAAGTGAAATGTTATGGCTTTTTGTTTGATATTTGTTTTGCAATATTTCTGAGAATATTTTTTTGTGTGTGTCTGTGTGCACCAGGAATTGAACACACAACCTCACGCCTGCTAGACAGGCGCTTAAGCCATTGAGCCAAATTCCCAGCCCTTTCTGAGAACATTTTTATCTATTTCATAAATTCATTGAGTCCAGAGACTTAATTACATAAGAAATCCTGGATAGAATAAATACTGGACACAGCGAATTGAGCTAAAATTTTCCTATTCAACTTCTTGGTTAACTCAATTTTATCTACAATGATGTTCATGCCTTATACATATAGGCTGAGAGAAGGAACCTGTTAAGCAGAGTTGAGTATTCTCTAGTGTGATACAACTGCTCATGTGATTTACTTGCCCTTTCAGATCGTATTACACCCTTATTTTACACTCCTACTACTAGTATGCAATGTAATTCTGCTAGCATTGTACTGTAATGCCTGTGCTGTTTATTAAATAACCTTAGTAAAGTTTTGTCTAGTCTGTTGTTGTCCTTTCATATTTTTTTTTCATTTGGAGCTCGGTAACATGAACTTTTCCAAAATAACCTTTATGATTTTCAGTCACAACAGAGCACATCTTCCATAAAGGAACTCATTTTGCCATAGATATATCCAACACTCATTAATAGTTGCTTGCTTTTATAGTTGCTTGCTTAACTGGGGTTGGTGGCACATGCCTGGAATCCTACCACTCTGAAGGTTAAGGAAGGCTAAGGCAGAAGATTGTGAGTTCGACGTTAGCTTGGGCAAAATAGCAAGACCCTGTATTAAAAGCGAAATTGTTAGTCTGCTGCTTAGCCTGTAGGGCAATGCAGAGTTTTTTTTTTTTTCCACATATACTCAAATACTAGACTTTTGGATCACTTGGTGAGTGAACTAAAAAAACAAGCATAGTTAAGTGAGTTTTATTAAATGTTAAAAAAAAAAAAAACAAGAATGAAGAAAGAGCAAAAAGAAGATATTCCCAAACTACAAATTTTCTACATTCTGTTCCTTGGTTTCCATTTTTTCAATAAAGTTGTACATTGAAAAACTGGCAAACACGACTTACATAAATCATCCTATGTGTTGGCTATAAAGTTGTTTCGTGGTGCCTTATACACCTCTGGGTAGTCCGCTTTGTAACAAAACATACGCTAACTTATTTTTTGATTGTTTTGTTTTACATCTGATTGTTTGACAGATTTAATCTGTATCAACAGAGGGTTTTAAAGAGAGGTATGACAAAAGTTACAGTACAGAACACTTGTTCTTTCATTGTATGTGAGTACTACCTTAACAGTTTTTCATCAACTAACTGGATTTTTTCCCATTTCTTATTGTTTTGACCCTTGAAAATCAGCTTAAATGATTGGAGTTGGAGTCTCAGCTTCAAGGGGATGGTCGTCTTCTCCTGAGGTGCAGCCCTAACAAAGCTCCAGTTACTTCTCATGGAGTTGTCTCCTCCTCTTGCAAGCTTCTAGGTTTCTAATAGCAACATTTCTCTCTCTCTGATTCCAGACTTACTGGTGGTAGCTTCGGTCCACACCAAATAATTTTGTGCTCTATGTCATTTTAGGTTGTACTTTTTGCTCTAAAATTGCTGTTTACTGATGAATTATAGTTACTACAACCTACCTGAAGTGTGATTTGTTGTTATTCTTGTTTGTCTCTTACGTAGGGATATACGAACTCTTACTCATATTTTGAAGTTATGTTTTGTTTTGTGACTCAGTTATCTCTGCCAAATATTTGAGCACAGTCCAAAAGTCCTGAGCTTCAGCCCATGCCCTGAAGTGTACAGTTAGAAACTTGAGTTTATTTTCTCTTTCTTTAAGTTCTCTGATGTCATTAGAAGTCAATAGACCTTTACCTATGTTTTTTTCATACTCTTATCCCAGTAACAAGTCAATTCTCCAAAACCTTTACTTGTACATGGTCACTGGTTAAGCTTAATTTTATACTTTGCAGATCATCTCCTATCACAATCTCAATTTATAATACTTTTAGGGTTCTTTTTATTCTTATGCAATTGAATCAACATCTGATTCCACAATTTCCTTAAAAAATTCTGTGTTTCAGTGTATGCCATTTAAACTTCATGCAGCCTAGTCATGGTACTGAATTAAGATTGACTTTTGAAGAAAGAAAAATAATAAAAATGTTTTACAGGATATCTAGGCAGAGTGGACAAACACTTTGAAAGTATGGATGTGAGAAAAAAAACTATGAAGACTGAATCGAAATTCTGATCATGCTATAGAACCAAACCAGGGAGTTGCTGCTGCTGAAAGCTGGATGCTTCTGTGTTTCTGGCAAATGCTCTGTGTTGTGTCTATTATTTTCCCACATGTTAGAAGTTACCTGTCTGTATTGGATTGTTCAAGCCAAAGCCTTCAGGTCACACTTTAGATTCCAGGTATTTTAATCTTATAAATAGGAGATTTTGTCACCTGACAAGATTTAGAAAATAGAAATTCACCCATTCTAAGAAGAAAGCTCATCTGACATGTAATCAAATAGTGTATATGAATTACACTCACCTAAAATCTCTTCAGTAACTATCAGTTTTCAAAATGAGTTCCATTCTTCATGAAATATATTGGGTGACAAAAACATCCTCTTGTGGTTAACTCTGTCATAACAACTGCCATTATTCAATGAAAACATCCAGTCGTTATTTTCAACAATCTCTTGAACACATAATTGAGAATTTATGGAACTGTTCACTTTCATTTTACTTTGATCTCTGGGAGTTTTCATATTATATTTCTTTTTTAAGTTTTTTTCATGATGCTGTGAGTTTTTAATAACTTGAATCTCACGTGTAAACCAGGATACTAAAGCTTCAGTGTTACTTTTTGTTCAGGGAATCTGAAATCAGACTGAAAATTTTGATCTTAATTTCCTCATTTATTAAATTCTTGTCATTTGGCAATTTGCTTAAGATCTCTGTTCATCAAACTCCTCACTTAAGAATTGGGATATTCATTGCATCTCTGCCATATGATTATTGTAGGAAATATGTTATCCCATACATTTATGGGAACCTCGTGTATAGTAAAAGTGTTCATTAACAGTATTGTGCTAGTTTATAATTAAAAATATGCCCTAAAGTTTTGAAAATAATTACTCCTTGCAAGCAAACTACCCCACATTTGATTAGCATATACATTTATTCACATGAAATACAATTCTGTCATGCTTTGCCTGGATAAGTCCAGTCCTGCATCGCTTGTCTCAAGTTTTATTAAATAATTTAATTTATTATGTTTCTGATTTCACACCAATTACATAGCAGTCATAGTGAAATAATAATTCTGAAATAATAACAAATACAGGTGCTTCCTATCATGCGGTACACCTCCTGGAAGGAGAATAAAATATCACTGCTTTCTATGTAATATGGTATACATAAAATGATACATACCAAGTGCTATAGAGCAAAAAAGAAGAACACTTAAATCACTCAGGTATTCTTAGAAAATAGCAAGTGCAACTAGGGGCTGAGAATTGAAGAAAGAAAACTATAAAGCTTAAAGAAAAACGTGGCGCCAATGTTTCCTTCAAAGGAAGCTGTATGAATAAAATAATAGAACTGTGAAGTGATATATTGTGTGAAACAGTTTGTAAGAAGTGTGTGGAGTGAAATAACAAAAGGAGACAGCTTCTGTAAAAGGGCAATGCATGGAAAGCTTAAGCAGCAGCATCACAAATTTGAACTTTATTCATTTGGTAAAAGGAAGCAACTGCAGAATTTAAGTAGAGAAATGAGCAATCCGGACATATTTCGGTTTTGAAATAAGTATTCCTACCAAAAAGACTCGACTGATTAAGCTATCTCAGTCATTTGTTAACTGAAGAATATTGAGAAGTTTGCTTAAATTCTTTGCATTTCACATTACTCATTGCTGAGAGGATTAAATGAGATACGTTTTTTTTTTTTTTTTTTTCTTTTGGATAGTTTCTCACTATAAAGTTTAGGCTGACAGTTTAGGTTTATCTTGAACTCACTATGTAGTCCAGGGTGGCCTTGATCTCATGATGATCCTCCTCCTTGGGCCTACCAAGTGCTGGGATTGCAGGTACTTGCCACCACACCAGGCTGAAATATACATTTTTCATAAAGTGTAAATTTCTCAGTTAGAGCAATGATCTATTTGTTATGAGATCTCATAGAGTTTTGGATTTGTATAATGGCAGCACAAAATTATATGCAATCAAAAAAAGTACACAATAATTATGCAAGTAGTCAGTATTCAGAAGAGGAGCAATTCCAACAATGCTATCTGCGCATGAGGGGCCATGCTACTGTGTCATAACAGACATGCACAGGGCTGTTCTCAGGGTGAAATTTGATTATATGACAAATACATCATAGGAGAGACCAGTGAAGAATTCATGATAACACTTGTGGAAGATGAAGCTAAGCATACTATGTTTAAAGGGAAGAACTATAACAATGAATAACAAAGCCATGACTTTTTGTTTGTCAATAAAGATATGAAACCAACCAAGCAACAAACAGAAAAAAATGAATAATAAAGATAACACTGTGATCACAGTTTAGAACAGAAAGAAAGATCCAGACAGTATCTTGCAATAGTTACTGAGAATATATTTCATTGTTAACAAAGAAAAATCCAAACATTCTGTTAATGAGGGCAATGGGAGTGGAGGCTAAAGGAAACCAATCACTAACAATAATGAAAGCTGGCCTTTAAGAAACGTTTATTTTTAAGAAGATGAGAACAAAAATTGGACAAAAGAAAAAGAAACACTTCTTTATCTAATAATTTTTAGTTATCTATTCTGTATAAATTTATGACACTTCACATTTGTATTACAATCATCTGCATTCAGATATATCGTTTATTTCTGAAGTGCGATAAAAATGGCAATCCGTGCTAGTCTTGGATACTTGCAGAAATCCTCAAAATCTCCAAATTTAGGGCTAATGATAACAGAACAACAACCACACTATTCTATAAGACTTAATTTAGTTGTTTTGCATACCTTGAACAAATTCCAAGGAAAAGTGATGATTTTTGTCTTAGATTTATGTTCTAGGAAAGTGATGGTTTTTATCTTAGATTTTTGCCCATAGTAATACTTAAAAGTGGTTCAATTGCTGAAGTCATATAAATGCCTAAGAGATGATTTTTGTGAAGCAAAATAAAGATCCTGTTAACAAAAACATAGTATAATGTAATTTGGTTAAAATCGGCAAATAAAGTAACTTAAGTATACAGAATGGTAATAAATATTTTCAAACCTCACAAATGGTACCAAAATGAGGTTCCTTGTTCTTTCTATATTATGCAGGGATCCTGATCTACCTTTCTGAGGCATGTACACTTTGTTTAACTTATTGGTTGTTAACAAGTCCAGTATTTGGTATAATACCTAGTTAATATGTGGATTTTTGACAAGTAGTGACATGAATAGCAAAAGTAAAAGATATGATCTATGACACAATAAATCATTTACCTGTTTTACATCAAATGAAGCAATCTTATGTTAATACGCCCTGTGTTAGTCACCCATATATACTTTTTGATCAATCTTAGTCACTAACATTAAATAATCACATAAATAAAATTAGGTAAGAAAGAATCATGGATGATCTCTCTTTGTAGGAACATGTCTTTATTAATCAACATGTTTTGGCATTTTAAAAATCTTTGTGGGAAAGTTGTGATTGAAAATTAGAATCCAGATACATACATATTTCCTATTACTTATGATTATTATATACCTGTCATATATCCTGTTACTTCTGTTTCCAGAATGCACTTGATAATGTAAATACTGCACATTCTTGCTACAATGTATCATCCAGTCAATGCATCCATCTTCTCTCACCAAAGTGTAGTCTTTTCAAGTAAATGTGAGATATGTTTCCATGTGATCTGAAGACCTTTGGACAAATGTCAGTTACCGACAATTAATACAATAGAAAATGAAAGATAAAAAATACAACATTTTTAAAAACTTACTGAGAAATTGAATTAGTAGGAAACATAAGATACTGGTCACTGTTTCATTGCTCATACTCTGTTCCTTAAAACAGTGTGGCTTTAACCTGATAGTAAAATGGGTCTTGGATATTTTTCTGGAAGGAATTTTTTGCACATTGCTCTCACCTCAGCGCCTATGTCTTTTGATTCTGGCCTGTGAGAGGAATTCTTTTTTAATGTTGCTCATATTTTTATCTGATAAAGGAATTTGAAAAGATGCATATTTGAGATGCTAAATCTCTTTGTAATCTCAATTCCTATTAATTTGTGTGTCCCATATGTGTAGAAAGAAACAGCTATGAAGGGTGTTGTAATTGTTAAGTGAAGGCATATTCACTATCTCTTAACCTCAGACACTGGTAAGCAACTCCCCTTAAAGGCAGATACTGTACAGAGTCATGTTTCCTGATTCTAGAGCTGGAACTTGGAGAATCTGTTTCCTAGCAACAATGCTCAGTTACATGTCACTTCACTAGACTTCAATTTAATGACTTCCATTGAGGTATCTGCTTTGGACAATTTGAGACAATGGTTTGGAATGGGGAAGCATTGTTAATCTGCCATTGTCTAGGCTATCTGCACTTAGACAATAAAAATAATTGTCTCCTGTGTCTGCCTGACAGGATATAACAGGAGATTCATGGAAAGGACCTGGGGGGAATCTGGCTTTTTTCATATCTCAATCTTATTGCTAGTTTTGTTTCTGGTTTCTTCAAATTTGCTTACACTAACAAGCTTTTTTGTTAAATTTTATAGCTTTTTCTTCCTTACAAGACTTCAAGTTATTACACTCTCAACCATCCTTAAAACCTGGCCAAAGGCAAAAAGTTTGACTTTTGCTTTATATAAGCCTATTTCAACCTACATATATATCTTTATTATGAATATTACTGATTCTACAGAAGAAAAAAAGAAAAAGCCAACAACCTTCTCTAAAATGCTGAATTTCCTATAGTAAATGCCATAATGCACAGTAACATGAAATACATTTTAATTGCAAATTACAACAGACAACTTTTTATTTATTTGTTTAATGAGCTATAACGAGAATTACAATGTTACTACTTTTGATCATTTTGGTTTTCATTGTCTGTTAAACAACTTTTACCTAGGCACCTTCAATTTTAGACTCTGCCACTTTACGATACTAAATTTCTATATCAGTTATGATAGGTACTGACAGAAGTTTGTAGGAAATGGCCAACAGTAACATTGTTACCTACTATCTTAGTCTTTTAGGACTGCTGTAATAAAATTCCATAAAATTAGCAGCTAATATAAAACAAAAATTTATCATCATTCTGGAAGCTACAAATTTCAGTTATAAGGTATGGGCAAATTCAGTAAGTGGTGAGAGCTTGTTTCCAGATTTACAGTCAAAATTTATGTGGCATAAATTGTAAAGCAGCTATCTGAGTCCTTTGTGTGTGTGTATGTATGTGTGTGTGTGTGTGCACGTGTGCATTTTATGGAGAACTGAAACCCAGAGCCTTCAAGTTCAATATCATCCCAGCCCATTTATGTATTTATGTATGTATGTGTTTATGTATTTATTTTTATTTTAAGGCAAGGTCTTGATAAGATGCCAAGGACAGGTTTAAACTTTCGATTTGCTCCAGTCTCGGAGAGTGTTGAAATTACAAATGTGCATTTCCACACTCGACTCTGAGGATTTTTACTAGAGTACTAATCAGATTCCTGAAGATTCTATGATCTAACTTCTTCCAAAATCCTCCACATTCTAATACTACCACCTTGTGGTATAGAGTTTATTATGATTTAGGTATAGAGTTTATTATGGTTTAGGTCTCCCCAAAACCGCATTACTCTAGAAGGTGATTGTATCGTAATAGTGGTATACTACTTAGAGGATTCATCCATGGATGAGTTCATGGCTGACTTCCTGTTAGGAGGTGGAATCTCCTTGGAGGCAGGTCACCAAGACCATAACCTGGAAAGGAACCGCTCCTCCCTGGCTCCTCCATGCACTGTGATTTCTGGCCACATAACGGGAAATTTCTGCAAGGAACTTCCACCATAGTTTTCATGCTTTGGAGCCAGCCAAGTATGGACCAGATCCTCTGAAATCAGGAGGTACCAATGTAAACCTCCAATTCTTTAAAATCAGATGTTGAGTATTGTGCCTCTGTGGTAAGAAAGTGATTTAAGAAAATTTCAACACATGAATTTTAGTGAGACACAAGTTGTTGAACCATAGCATATACTCTAAGACATATTTCATATAAATATTGGATATTTAAAACTTTTTGTTCATAAGTACCCCTTATTTCTGGGTTGTGCTTTTTTTAATGAGAAATGTTAAGTAGTTTTCCACACAGTTGTAGTAAAAGAGGTCTTGATTTCTATTATAAATATGATACTAACATGACAGTGACCCCTTCAGCTTATCACTTTCATAGAAATAGGAGTTTTTATTTGATAAAGAAGCTGGAAGATACAGAGAAAATGAAAGGAGAGAGAGAGTCAGAGAGAGAGAGAGAGAGAGAGAGAGAGAAGAGAGAGAGAGAAAGAGACAGAGAGGAGAGAAAGAGAGAGTCTTTGATCTTGATACTATACTTTGACCCAAGAGCCAAATATTTTTAAAAATCAAACAGCAAAGTGCCAGATCAAAACTTCATGAAAATAAATATTCCAAATATTCCTTTTTTGCCAACTCTTCTTTTAAGACAAAGGAAGAGAAAGAACAACAGTGGGACTCTGTGGAGTCAGTTATGTTTGCAGATTTATGTCCATATATTGCAGGAGAAATATTCTCAGCATCTTCTTGTTTTTTGATGAGTTGATGTGTAATACACTTCTTGGAAGCTCTCTACGTGAAGCTTGAAGGGTGTAAATTACTGAGAACTGTGTCAACAATACTGTCTTTCATAAAAGAGATTATTCAGACCACAAATACTATAACCATAGAGGACATACTTTAAAAATATTCTTGAAGTTCATGACTATTTAATTCTATGCTAAAATTAACAGATGTTACAGAAGGATACTTTCTTTTTAATGGTACTGTATCTAGAGTAACTTGTAAACAATGCAAATATCACAGCTGACACTGAGGTACCTTTAATCAGCTCTCTCAGATGGTTTTAAATCTATTGGCTTTATTCTTGCTTTTATGATTTTTAACACAGCTTAATATACTATTGTGTTTATGGGTTGGAATTAAGTAGATATTTCTGTACTGTTTACTCTTTCTGCTATGTCTGTATTAGGATAATCTTTGCTTTAAAAATTTCAAAATTTTTATGAAAAGAAATGAAAAAATGATAATGATAAATCAGTATAATGTAATACTAAATATAAAACATACAAAGATAAGTAAAATTAGAATTTAAAATCTAACTATTATTAGAGAATAGAATATGTAAACGGAGTGCGGTTGAACTCTGGGAGCCTCAGATGGGTGGATTACAAATTTCTGTTTTGTTTTGTTTTTGTTTGTTTGTTGTTTGTTTTATCTCAGTATGGGATTAGTGAGTTTTAAAAGTTTAGTGAGATTTAAAAGGAGGGGTGGAGATGTTGGCATTATGGCTTTGCTGCAGAAGCCCTGGTTTTAATCCCCAGCACAAAAAGGAAATAAGAAAGAAAGGAAGAAAGACAGAAAGAAAAAGAGAAAGAAGAGTAAAAAAGAGAAAGAAAGAAAAAGAAAATAGAATATCAGTATCAATTTCATTTTTATTATTTTATGTATTGAGTCCTTCATACTTTGCTTAAATTATTACGAATTGTAAATTTTATAAACTCTTATTCTCCATAATGATCAGCATGAGTTTCTGACCCAACACTATCAATGACTCATTACTTATTTTTTGAAGTAATCTGTTATCAAAGGAAGAGAGATCTATTAAACTTGGTGTCTTGTGTACTTTTCTCATTGCTGAGAAAAAATTCCTCACACCCAAATTTAAATAGGAAAAGTTATTTTGGTTCACAGTTTGTAGAGGTTTCAGTCCATAACTGACTGACTCTAAGAAAGAGTGGCTTTACAAAAGAGAACAGTTTATGGAGGGCAGAAGACAGCAAAAGCAACAAGGGCCCTTACCGTCATCATTCTGTTCCTTTAATACTCTATCTAGGCTATGCGGATTAGGGTGCTGCAAACCAATCAGTGGGTAAATTTAATAATCACGCACCTTTTACTCTAGCAGTACATCATGAATTAATCATACACTCTATATCCAACCACTTTGGAAAAAGCCCTACCTGTGACCACATGAGGCTCTGAGGGTACATCTAAACACAAACCACAACATTTTGAGGGAATTTACTTTTTTTATCTCCTTGTATATAAGAACGCTTTTCTGTATTTCCTGAAGGGTACTGGCTACGAAGTAGTTGGAGAGACAGTGTGTATTGGGTTCATATGCAATCAACAAAAATGCTCCATTCTGACATGTTTTCCCTTTTCATCATGAAGTTAAAGATGCATTGAAGGTGTCAAACTAAACAGAGGAGGTACTCTGGGTACATAAATATATCCTGGAAAGAAAATTGGCTCCTAATCAGGTACACTTATGAATGAGAAATACTGTTTTAACTAATTTGCAGCCATTATGTATTTTTGGTAGGCTACAGAAACTTTTGTTACTTTCCTAATGCACACTGTATTTGAACAAAGAAGAAGCCTTATTTTCCTTTACTAGAAAGAATATATAACATCATTCTTCATAGTCGGTGAACTCACTGCCAGTCTTTAACAGTATATGTTGTTCTCTGTATGACTAAGAGTTTCGGAAACTCTCCTTTTCATAATCTGGACAAAATTGCTTTGCTAAACAACTGTCTCCACAAAGAAGTTCCTTCAAGTATGAGTATGCGTGAGTTTTGTTTGGCCATTATTACAAAATCCCCAACTTGACTGGTTTGCAAAATAATGGATGGATACAAGGAAACTAAACAATTTCTTGCAAGTAAACAGGAGTCCAGGAGAACGAGGGTGAAAGGAGAAATGGAAATAAGAAAGGAGTAGGGGAAATAAGAAAAATCAGGACATGTAATTTAAGGATGCTATATTGCCACAATGAATGTAAACATTTTATGTCATAAACATGAGCTAATAATAATAGTAACAGCAATAGTGAACATGGAGAAAGAGGATTTATAGGAGGCGGGGAAGAGGATTAGAAGTGGAAGGGGATTAAAAAGACAACCTGTTTAATGCACATGAACCTACTCGCCATGATGAATATAAATTTTATATACTGGAAACATGTACTAATAAAATAAAATAAAGTCAAAATTAGAGGTTATATTTTTATATTTTTGGAGGCATGGAATGCAAAATCAAGTAGTCTACAGCATCATGCTTCCAAGTAAAACTCAAAGGAATAATCATTTTTTGCCTCCTCTAGTATCTCACCATAACTAGAAATCTTCGGTGTTTTGGGATACCTGATGTACCAACCAGGTGTCTGCTCTGTCTTTACATGATCTTCTCCCATGTGTGAATATGTTTCTGTGTCCAAATTTCCTTGGCCTCTTAAGGATACTAATCATTTTTGATTGAGCTCCCCCCTAATCCAGTATGGCCCCACCTTAGTTTAATTACATTTACATAGACACTGTTTCTCCATAAGGTCTCCTTCTCAAGTTCCATGCAGTCATGAATTTTGAGGGAAACACAAATCAACTCAGCACAGAGTGGGAGAAAATGAAGGGAGGTTCCTGTGTGTTATGCATTCATATAATACTCAGAATAAATTTCTACACAGAAATAATATCATAAAACTTTCTATGTTCCATAAAATAAAAATGTAAATGAATGTTTATAGTGGATGGGTAGAATACTATTTTTAGAAAATACTGTATCTATCAATGCCTTTTCTATATTGCATTTTGACTCAAAAACTATTTTAAGGTAAAGATTATGTTTTCCATAAACCTGAATTCAACTCTAAAATATTTTGTTTTTATATCTGATCAAAGTTTTGGGACTTATAGTTACTACTAAAACACATCAAAATTGCGATGTATGCATTTAGAACATAGAATAATATCAGTGTATAAGTTCAAAATACAGAATATAAATATCCAGGAAATAATCAATGCCATTCAAAGTCTTATAACCTTGGGACCAGGGATATAGCTCAGTGATACAGCTCCTGCCTGGCAAGCACAAGGTCCTGAATTCAATTGCCTGTAAAAAATAAAATAAAATAAAATAAAATAAAATAACCTTATCACCTCATGAGTAATTATAAAGTGTGGAGTTGCTTAGCAGACTTCAAAATAGCTGAAAACAAGAGATATACCATTGTTGACGTCTCATTTTCCCAACACTGCTTGTCTCTCAACAGTATAAATATGTATATTGTGTCTTTTGTCAATAATTATCCTAGGAACTGGCACCATGAGTTTGGAGTGAAGTAAAATAAAAAATCATGTGTACAGATGTCAAAGAAGATAAAATAAATATATTCTATAAATATTGAATCATCTCACTCAATGTAAAATGACCTTGGCTAGGTACTAGTGATATACTACTGGGAACACAAACTATAAATTGAGTCTAGGGTATGTCCACACTTGTCCTTTCCTGCCATTTGAGCCAGATTGAATAGCAAAAACTCCCTCCTTGTTTCTGGTCATAGCTGGAAGCCCTCGGGCTAATGGCCACTGAGTGGTGCTCACAGGACTAGACCTGCTGAGGAGGATAAAGCACCTAGGACACTACAGATTCCTCATTGTCTCCCTGTCTCTTGCTTGTCCTTGCAAGAATGCTTTGTTCTTTATACTAGCCCAACTTAGTTGCCAATACTGTTTGTGAGAACACCCATGGCTCTCCATTGACCTGCACTCAGATGTAATAAATACGAAGGTTCTGGGAATCCGGTGGCCTTTTGTTCTCCCAGAACAACTGGTCATCCCAGATCTCTGCTGCTGCCTTATATTGTCTTTTGTTCTTTCTTCCCATCTTGCACTTTAACTCTGGGCAGGAGATCAGGAATCAGAGACTTTCTGCAGGGGTCCCTGATAACTGGAACATGCTATGGAAAGTGTTTCCAATAATGTAATCATAAAAATATTTTCCACTCTCCTTGTTTTATTCTTTGACTTGCCATACTTTATCCAAAGGTCTATGTGTGATATCAGCTAAAACTTACTCTCCTACAAGGGAAGCACCTTAGCTTTCCCAGGTACACATTTGAACTAGAATATTACCCTATCCTACAAAGTACTGGAGTTTTCTTCTGTTTTCATCTTCACCTTTATAACTTGATTAGCTTTTCTTTCTGATAGTTATAATCACAACTTGGGTATAATTAATTGTTTTGAATCCTAGGGCAACTTTAAAATAAAAAATAAATTATTTTGATACTCTATCTTAAAAAATATACATTAAGCTATAAAATCTCAGAGTGATCATAAAACTATGATTTGGAAAAGCAAGTTAGCAAAAATTACCATCTGCAGTAATTTTTCTCAACATGTCAAAGCTGGTCACAATTTTTAAAAAGTTTATCCATTAAAAATGTAGACTTAGAAAAAAAAATCTAAAAGAGTGACAATTCCACTAGAGGGAACACTAAGTTTAAGATTTGTGAAGCTCTCAAGGGTTAGACAAAATGAGCTTTATATAGAGGAAGGAGTAAACAAGACTAGAGAAAACTGAATGTGAGAAGTTGAGATGAGAGGAGAGCATGTTCAAACTGTTAATCTGAGATTTTGTCTAAGGTCAGATGACCCTCAGGAAAGGTTCCTTAAAGAGCCGCCAAAGTTCTGGAACTGGAAGTATATTTTGGTCAAGATAGTTTGCTAAGAATTTGATCTATACTATTCGATGAATCAAACAATTTAGCTAAATATTCGTGAGAACAAAAATGGGATCTTGAAGTGTTTATGTCTAACCTTGAATAAACAAGTGAATCATCCAGGAATCTAAATCAAAAGAGATAGTTGCTGATTCACAGAATCCATATTCTAGAAGACAGAATGGTGGACAAGGGGTGAGGATGTAGTTAATTACCATTATTTTCCAGAAAAAGTGATATTGGAAAGAGTGGACATTTTCAGGGAACAAAGCTAAGTCAACAGAAGAATATCAACTAATGTAAGAAAATAATGTCTATATCTAGTCAAACTTTAGACATGTTTAACTGCTAGGACAATTAAAAGTAATTATTTCAGAAGGTGAATTCATAAAATCAATGCAGAAGTAACTTAAATAAACACAAAATTACAAATGTCATAAATTTTTGTATTTATTTTTTTCACGGACAACAAGTAAAACTTATATCTCCTCTGCAACATTAATATATAAATCAGATTACTAGGGGAAACACGATACTAATGGAACTAAAATTCTTTCTTTTCCCTTAAATTTATATTCTTTGACCTATGGTTAAAAATCATTTCATATACTTTGTGATTAAACTTGCTTACAAAAATAATACAATGAAATTAACACTTAGAAATGAGATCCAATTTAGAATTGTATTTCTTCTAAATGTCATAGCATTTTTCCCATGAACATAATTTGCTGACATTGAATGACCTTTATCATGTGGGAAGTTTATGCATAAAACATTTTAAAGAAAGTATTTCATATGTAATTTTCTCCATATTGTTTCAAGAAGTTAAGTATTTAAAAAATTTTAATACTATTAAGAGTTTTAAAACAGTTTTTAGTTTATGCAGTTCGTTGAAAATTATAAAAGCATATGCAATATTATATATGCATATATCTATATTATATGTATTTTATATATGCATTTAAAATATATCCAAGGCTTTCTAGATGCTAAACAAGGAGGCAATTCCACACCATTGTGCTATATCTTCACCCTCAGAAGGTACACAAATTTCAGTATGGAACTTAACTATTGAAAAGAGATGACAGTTGAAGCCCAGGACAAATAAATTTACTTTGGGAGCTGAGGACCTTTACAACAATAAGTGAAGGAATAGTGATTTTGCAATTGACATATGTGCCATGGAGGAGCAAACAGGAAAAAAATTCCCATGTCATGACTAAGAAAAGAATTTCCTATAAATTATGTACCACATATCCTGTGAACATATGAAATAACTGATAAAGAGTTGTTTAGTAATTATTTTCCAAAAATTACAATGTGTGGCAAGAGAAAAAGTCATTCATATAACAATAAATACTTTAAACAAAAATTACAAACTAAATAGAAGAGGTAACAATATAAAGAAGAATTATAATTTCATTATCTACCTGGAAAAAAGCATGGTTGTTCTTCTGTTTATAATTCCAGGGTTTACAAAGTCTTCCCTCTTGTCCCCGACAACTCTGTTTCTTCCCTGAATGAATGTTTAATTTTTATATTGTCTGCTATTTCTCCTCTATGGTCTAACATGGTGAAAAACAATAGGGTATAATCAACAAAGTAACCAAAATCAAGGCATGTACAATATATTTTTGAACTTGGTAAACTATAAATCATGCTGTATGATTTTCATTCTTGTATAATTCAGTAATATAAAGTTAGTATTTGGTATGTGTTTGTGTTATAAATTCTAATTTTTGTGTAATCATGACAACATTCTAACCATTAATCACATAGTATATTTCCTGGCATACATACTTGTAAATTAAGCTTGTATTTGTCATCCCTTCTAGATGGTATGAAAAACTGGTTGAATACTATATTTCTGAAAATATTTTTTAAAAATAGAGCTCAAAGGAAAAACACCTCCAAAAGAAGAAACAAAACAAAACAAAACAAAACAAAACTAATATATCAGGAGGCAAATGTAAACTTTAGACTCTCTAAGGGTCCGAGAATATGCCCTTTCTGGCATAAAATACAACAATAAAAACCATAAATATTTCAACAAGCCTACAAATAAAGCTGACTCCAGCAATTGCCTTTATTTTCATTACTGATTGGGGTGTGTAACTTGCTCAGTATGGAAATCCTTAAGATCGACCTTTATGAACAGCACAAGGTTTGAAACACCAGAGATGATTTGCTTGCCAGAGCAAATATATACTAGCAAAAATATTATCATTTATCATAAAAATTTTAAAAACAGATTTCAAGTCTTTTTAAATTTATAAATATCTGAATTTGTATATTGGATATGTTTTTTGAATAGGAATTTCAATGTATAATCTTAAGTAGAAACTAGAACAAGTAAATTTTAAAGCAAAGAATAAATTCACAATTTTAGAATTTAAAAAAAGAAACAGAAACCAGGAACCAAGTCCTTTGTGTTTCCTCTGTGCCAATTTAAGGCACATTGGTAATTACAAATTTACTTCATTTTGGGAAAAGTATCAATTTGTTGTTAATTATCTTGGCATGATAATCTGCCTAGTTGCTTTTGAGAAGTCAGAGTCAGAAGAATAATGTAAGATACTCCTTCAGTGAAATTTATTCATGTGTACTGCAACATTTAATTAATATATGTGCAATGCAATATAGCGAAAAGACAGTGATATTTGCATCCAGGGTCTTATGGACAAAGATTTTTAAATTTAAATCTCCATTTCACCTGCATACCACGATTAAAATAAGAATATGCTAATAACACCATTTTCAATTAAGGATTCAATGTTTTACTTGTGTTACACAATCAAGCATGACTTTGAAAGTACAAGATGTTTATCTGTAAAATATGTGTGACTATATGCGGTTATACAGTTTTCATTCCTGAAACAACATATTACTCAGGTTTTACTTTTAAATTTTAGCTTGAATTTTTATTCTTCATTGCAATCTTCTGTATTCTGCAAAATAGATGAGTTTTTATTTTTATAATTCTTACCTTAAAAAACTTTATAGATAAAAACTTTGCATCTTTTAACTATATCATTAGCCTGCTAAATTAAAAGACTTTTCCAATGAGCCAGATATTTATTTGGAGCTTTATATCCTTATAAAATGGTTCATATAAAATTTTATTAAAGTATGATTTTTTTCTGTCTTTGCTTCTGAGGAAAAGCAGCTAATCTATGAGATCTTTAACAACACTAGAGACCATAAAATCATTGTGAAGTTGCAGTGAAATTTTAATATTCTTTTTTGTCACCCAGGTTTATTTAGAAATTGCCTCTGGAAAGTTCTTTTGGGTTATTTTAATTTGGCATATACATCCCACGCTCTGAATTAGAGGATGCATGTGGAGAATCAATAAGAAGTAAAGTACAATGAAGATGGTAGACTATTCCACCTAAAAATCACAGGTTTAACAAATGCATATTTGTTGAGAGGAAGAGAAGATCTGTTAGTCAGTTAGTTGAAGCAGGAAGATCATATGCTCAAGATCAGTTTGGGAAGCTTAGATCCTGTGTCAAGAGAAAAATTAAAATGGCTGGAGACACAGCTCAATGTGAAAGTCCAAGGCTTCAAATTTTAATATCAGAAAAAATAAGAAAATTAATTTCATCAAAATTTAAGTAACTTAAAACTATGTCTTGAATAAAAAGAAAAGCATTGTGAATAAAACACAAAACTAAGAAGTACTTGTACAGCCTATGTCTTTTTTTAATTTTAAAGATAGTAAAGTCCAATAAAACAGAACAGAACAAAGTCAATCAAAACAAAGCAGTAGAACTGATACAGAACTTCAAAGAAAGATATTAAGAAAACAATAGCTATTATAGTATATCTTGTTATTTTCAGGCTAGTTGACCATTCCAACAGGTATAGTAAAATTAAGCCAAAAACAAAACACAATAAAACCAATAAAAACAGAATATAAAATAAAGCAAAATAAATTAATCAGAATAAAGTAAAACAATGAGAATAATATTGGGCCTTGAAGACAAGACAGACGAGAATCCACCATATTTGGTATATTGCCTACTGTCATCTTGTAAAGAGATGCTCAGGTTGTCGACTCCAGGCCTGCAAAATCGAGGAAACAATATTAGCTTTAGTTGCTTTATGTACCTTAGTTGCTATCAATTTAGCCAGACCTCGGAACCAGTGGGTTGCTTACCTGGGAGTGTGGAGTTGTCTTTGATTCTTAGCCCGTGCGCGGATAGGCATAGGGGAAGCGCATGTTTCTCTTCCTGGAGTCCGCGCCAGTTGCACAGTCCTCCAGAAGGCAAACTAGTTCCCTATATCTTACTAATGATACAAATTCTTGACATATATTAATAATATACATGAGTTTACAAGTCAATAATATAAAAATTTAAACATACAATAAAATGAGGAAATCTTGAACAGAAACTTTATGGAATTAAATATGCAGATGGTGAATAAAATCATTGAAAATGTGCTGAACAGTTTTCTTACCAAAAATAACGCGAATTTTCTTATCAGAATAATGTAAATTAAAATCATAATCTGGTACACTTTCCTACTCACTGGAATTTACAGATTTAAAAAGTCAAACAGAAAGTTGTGGAAATTATGGCACAACTAGAATGCTCACACTCTGCTAGTGGGACTGTGAAGAGATGTAGCTACTTTCATGAAATAACACATTAACCAAATGTTCCATTTTTTCATCTTTATAAAAGGGCAGTAAAAGTGCATATTATTCAAAACACTTGCACAATATTTATACCAGCCTTATTTATAAGCATTAAAAACCTGACATGAGCAAGGTGACACAAGAATGCATGAACAAATGATGCTTTGTTCATGTACTAGAAGATTACTCAGCCATAAAAACCATCATAGAACTCATAGTCTCACAACTTTTAAAGTAAACCTTAATTTTTAAAGAGTCTAAGTTTGACATGAAAGAATAAATATTGCACATAAGACTTATGAAACTCTACTAACAGGCAAAAGTAGTCTTTTGTGATAATCAGATGGGGGTATAGGAGATGGATGTGGAATGGCTGAGATATACTGAAGGAAGACAAGAATTTTGGAGGAAAGATAGAAACTTCCCCTAACTTTTTAGGTGTTAGCTACAAAAGTGTCAACAATATCAATAAATATGATACTGAACTTATAATACCATTTAATATTATGAACATCCTATTTTAATCTCTACTCTAATATGCATGTAAATTATTGTGACAGCATTAATCATGGCTCCTGATCTTCAAGGAATAACAGTTTAACTAGTATGGGGCACATTTATTACAAGAAAGTGGATAAAATGAAATGATGTTTAGTTTGTAATTTTAGCAAAAAAGAAAAAAGTGATAGAACAAAAAGTTTACAGTGAAATAAAATTATTTCCCTCTCCCTATCCCCCAACATATTCCTGTACATATTTGTCATATTATTTACTTACTTCTGATGCTAAAATACAATAATAAAGATTTTTATAATACTTTATATGCCAAATATAAATTTCAGAATAGTTATAATCTAGTACATTTTTATTCTAGTCCTACTTTAATGTCTAGATTTAAAATTGTTTCCCAGATGAATTAGAAGTCATGAATCCATTGTTTTATACATTATATGTCTGAGTTCATGACAATATTATAGATATTTTTCTCTAATTTCAAAATAGAAAAATCACTCTTCTGTGGGTAATGCTTAATCAGTTTAAGTTCAGAAGCAGCATCAAGTTTGAGTAATTTTGTTTCTTTTATTTTGCTTGGCATTTCTTAAACTTCCATCTAATGAATCCAAGTGGCTAATACCGGTGAAATTTTATTTAATTCTTTTGTTTCTTTCCAACTTTCTAATAATGTTCAAGTGGTGATATTGGAAATTCAGGACATTATCTTTTTGAATTTGTCTTTTATATACATGCATTTTTATCCTAACAAGAATTTTAAAATCTACAAGTTACTTACGCTCGTTGGCACTTTACTAAATGCTTAGCATCACTTATTTTTATGATGAATTCTTTAATGCAACCATCTTTTGAAGTAGATATTACATTTAAAATTATCTTAAAAATACCCAAGCATGGTGGCGAGTGCCTGTAATCCCAGGCCTTGGGAGGCTAAAGCAGGGAATTGTTATGAGTTTGAGACCAGCCTGAGCTACATAGGAAGATGGTGTCTCAAAAATAAATAAATAAATAGATAGATAGATAAATATGAATAATGTTATGTAAATTGCAAAAATTCATGTGATTTAAAAATTAGTGTTTGACATAGTGTATTATATATTGACTTGTTACTCCTTTCTCTTTTATTGCACTGCATAGGTATTAAACACACATTTTTTAGAACATTATTTTTATTTGTCAAAGTATTTGTATCCATATAGATTGGTAGTCATTATTTTATTTGAATACTTTACTTTTTTTCTTTATTTTCCTCTTTTTGCTTAATTTCTTGCTTCTTTCCTCCCATCCGTCTTTTCATTTGTCTTCAGAGTTTTATTCTAGTTGCAGAAGTAAATTAAAAGCTTTTTAACAATAGGACATTTAACAAGAGTATAAATGATACAGTATTGAATTTTCTTTTTTACAATGCAGGGCAATTACTTGCATTTTTATTCAATTTTATTCAACTTTAAAGAGCTCACTACATTAAGGAGAATCAAAGAACGTTAGGGCAAAATGAGATTCTTCAGAAGTCTTTGATGCCTCTGTATTTTTTTTTTCTCCCAGTGAGAGTTCTGTGAAGTTACATGTCTGTTCAAAATCACAAATCCATCACTGATAATGTTGACTATTCCTAGAATTTGAGTTCCAAAGTTTGTGGATACTCCAGAGTCACAGCAGGGGTTGCTTTATTTCTAAATGAACATTCTTTCAGCATAATAACAAACCCTCCATTGCATGAGTTCTAAGACAGATGCAAGTAATACTAAATTCTGCTCCCTAAAACTGTTCTAAAAGTTAGTTTCTACTGCGTGTCTTATTCTCTTTCTGGAAAACAAAACGCCCTAGAATTTTCTGTAATCTGAATAGTATAATTGCTCTTTGGAATTCACTATTGACATCTGGTATTGCTACATTTCTTGGGCCCAACATTGCAGGAGTTTGCCATTTACATGTACCACTTCACTCAATCCTCATAACCATCTCGTGAAGATGACACTGACGTGTAAGAGACCGAGGAACTTGTTAAAAGTCTCAATTTATCAACTTTTCAAGAGATCCTGTGAACTGAAAATGTTTGACTCAAGAGTCTGTGTTCTTAACTGTAGCTTCAGAATCCTGGAAGTTGGATTGGTAAGGGGCCCACAGTAACTCTGAGCTAATGAACCATTAAAATGTCCATTCAGATGTATAAACGTGTCCCACAGTTTAACCACGCATCCATGTATTCCCTCTTCAAATGATCGCATCTTCCTAGCACAGCTGAGTTGGTTAGAATTAAACATGGGGCTAAAAAATCACAAACTCTTAAACTTGCCCTAACTATGAAGATTATTTCTTTAGTTAGACATGATTAATGTATTGTAAAATGTGTACTGTACAGTTTGATGGTCAGATTTGGAAAATGTAACCAATAGCACTTTCTCCATAGAAATTTCTCTTATAGTCCTTTCTGGTCAATCATCCCAACACCAAACTCCTCAACAATTCCCATTTCTGTCAGCACAGATGACTTTTTCCTGGTCATTTTACACACAAATATAGACTGTACTCTTTTTGTTTTTAGTCTGGGTTTTTTAGTAAGCTCTCTGTAAGATTCTTTACCTTTGTTTTGTCCATTTATAGTGCATTTAGATTTTTATTGCTAAGTATTTTAAATTTGTACAAATGAAACACTATTTTTATATGCTGCAGAGAGACCTCTGTTTTTGGCTACCCGAAATATTGCTTCTTCTGCACCTCTCATTGTACACATATATCGTCATTCCTCTTGGGAGATCACATTGAGGTAAAATCTCTTGGTCATGTTGTAGGCAAGCATAGCAGCTGGATTTTCAACTTTTTTGTTACCAACAAGGGTAATGTCTACATAATTTCTAAAAGATCCATTACATTGTTCAATTGATCAGATCAGGAAAAAATCTGTTAACTTAGATAATTATGCTAACTCTAATATCATCCTGGAAAGTATACGGAAGTTATTTTTCACTACTGATGTGAAGCACTCACATCATGACAAATTTCCAACTAACAAAGAGATGAAAGACTAACTTTTCAAGTTCTTGAAAATTTCACTATGCTTATCCCAGTTAAAGTCAGTCTAATGGAAAGCCTGTCATCTTACTTTTGGCAATGGGAATACTAAAGCTATACAACTCACTGCACACTTTGGTTTCCCTTTTGCCACATCCTTCTGTGAGCACAGAAAGATAACTCTCAAGGCATATTGATGCTGACTATATGCCAAAGCCCATACTAATGTTGCAAATTCAGTGTCTCTGTAGTATTTACATCTATGTCAATGCAAAAGGAAAGAGTATGTACATGAAGTAAATGAAATATAATTAAGTAAAATATTCTTTTTCTATTTTCCCACACCTAGTAAAAAGTAGAGCCAACATTTCAATCTAGATATTTTAGGGTTAGAACAGATATAATAATGTCACTATTACATAAATTTTATTCTTTTATATACAAAACAAGATTTTGCTTTACTACTTTAATATTATTTTGTAGATTGCTTAAAATCTTAACTGGTAGAATAGATTCTCAATAGTATAAATTATTTAATTAGACTTTAATCAAGTTTTACAGAATACACTTAATCTATGATTTATGAAGAAAGTTGGGTTCATACGTATACACTAAGACAAATGTGAAGTCTAGAACCAATTAATCATGAGGAAAGACTCATACAACAGGTTTTTTTTTTTTGGTACTGGGAATTGAACATAAGGAAAGACTCAATACTGTATTCTTAAATACTTTCAGTTGAATTATAAGTATCTTATGTACTTTGTAAAAATGCATAAAAAACTGAAAAAAGATATATCTGCTTATTCTCAAAATTTCTACATGTGTAACAAATTATTGTGACTCACACATTTATGGATCAGTGTAGAGATACACATATATGCATATACAATTATACATTTTATGTATCTATCTATCTTTATTGCAGAATAAATATTCTGTCTAATGTTCAGTGTAGTTTAGCTCATGGACAAAACTGAAATGTCAACAGTCCTCAAGAAGAACTGACCCTTAAATGTCAATGCCCCAAGCAAGTCTGACTTATACACTATAGATAAAAGTAGCAGCAGAATGGTTGGCATTCTCAAAAGATTTTGCTGGGCCCTAAGAGCATATGATAAGGAGACACTTTTCTGAGCTCTCATTACTTTAAACCACATACCTGGGAAGTGTTTATTTAAAAGGTATCAAGAGGAAAAAACATTAAGATCTCCTGGATTTCTTTATAATGATGAAGACCTTGCAAAGCTGGTATATGAAAAAAAGGCATTCTATTTATTTTTATAGAAGAAATAAGCTCAGAACATAGCTGAATTGTTCTCTTGTTTAGGTATTGTTTCATGTTTAGTATCTTTTTTCTACCTTCTTATACCTTCAGTAACATTTTTACAATATTCTTTGAGATAAAACCCTGCATATTCCTCTCCGTTATAATGGTTGATGATATTTAAAATTAATCACATAATGATAAAATCGCCAAGATTAATTCTTTGTTTGATGATTTCAACATAAAATACCCACAAGTTTGCATGGAACACAAATTCTATCCTAGTCAAAAATCTGACTTCCTCTCTGGTCCCTGGAATATAGCACCACTATTGGATTTCAGGCAGGAACTCAGTTTATTCTGGACCCCTTCCTGCTGCGCTCCTGCACTGTGTATGTGTCTGGTGCAGAACTCCCAGCTCTTTGTGGCTGAGCTCCAATAGAATTCAGTAACTCACCCTAGGTGTTTATTTTTCTGTCCTGCCTTCTCCAAAAATACCACTAGTCTCAGCTGTGTTTTTCTCCATTGAGGTACTGAATAGGGTAGTGCAAATTGTTCTGCTCTATTTCTGTCTCCTTGATAAACTAGAATTCCTCGAAAGAAGAACTATTGAGTTTTAACATTCGATACATACCACTGCCAGTGGTCCATCTCTTGCTCCTTTTGCCACTCCAATCAATTACTAACAGTGCCGATGGTTAAGGATGTGCTAAGACATTATCATAAAGCAGGAATTGTTTTATCCCCTAGATATATTTATACTCAGTAAAACAGTGGATGCCAGGTACTATGAATATCTAAATATTATAAATGAGAAAATGAGAAGCAAAGAGGTGGAGTTCCTTGTTCATAGTCACAATTAGTAACCTGTAGAATACAAGTCCAGGTCAGACAGTTTGGCTTCCTAATCACTGTAAATTACTAACCTAAACTTAACCACTAATGAAGTAATAGTTTTCAAAAATCGTACAAATATTTTAAGTAAAATTCTATATATTTGAGACCACACTTTATTCATACTAACCCCTAACTAATTTTAGTCTAAATTAGTTACACAATAGGTCAGATCCAGGTTAAAAAGTCATATGCAAATGTGGACAATTACAAGTTAAATATTGTTAATGAAGACAACTAAAGTATATAGTTTTCATTTCTTGTGTACCCATACGTCATAATACTAGAATATGTGGTAAGAAATTGTGTTATCATAGTAGACAATAAAATGTATCCAAGAGGGGATGAATGCAGAAAACCTCACAACAGAGATACTGGGTTTGGGTTTCTATAATAAATGTTATGTCAAGTTAAGTAACCACATGCATAAAAAAAAGCTGTGAAAAAATATGAATGAGGACAAGATTCTTAACATGTAGATAATGCTAAAGCTGTGAAAAGCAATGACTGAAAGTCTCAAAATAGGAGAAGATTCAGGGTCGGTGATAAATTGTGAAGTGTATATGTAAACATTCTGCTAAAGTGTCTCTCTTTTATTTGGCAGGAAAAAATGCCAATGAAAAAAGCAAATTTCATTCAGTTATTTTAAAATGGCTAGTGGCAATATTTGTTCCCTGTCAATACCCTGATATTTCTACAAGAGAAATAAATAAATATGATATGATCATTTTAACAGCTTAGGGAATAGAAAGGCAGTAGTTAAGAACTGATGTTAAAAATCTATATTCTGTTTGAAATGTAACCTTTTTTTACCTTAATAAACAAAATTATTTTCTATTTTTGCACCTCATTCTGCAAGAATGACAGGAATTCAATCACAGTTACACTGCTTTCAAACATTTCCTGAATTATGACTAACCTCTGAAATTATAGGAGACAATTTTAAGAGGACGGGCTATCTGCTACTTCAAGGTTACCTCAGAAAGCACTCTTGGCCCTCATTCTCAAGCGTGGAGACTTTGGGATTGTATCATTTTATCTTCCTGCATTTCTACACTTTGCCCTTTTAGAAAGTCATAAAGTTGTTTCTTTTCAATTTTTGATACTTGGGATTGGATTTAGAGCCTTCACAAATAAATCCCCAGCTTCTTTTATTTTTGTTATTCAATGTTTTATTTTTTCCCATCTTTTTGGAGAGTAAATATCCATAGATAAGGATTAAGATCAATCTGGTCGTCACTGAGACCTTGTACTAACTCCCATACTTGGAGAGTTTTAGTATTTTTATACACTTTGATATTAGTAAGTACAGTAGATGAAAATCTAATGGTCAATTTTTACTCAAAGTCTGTATTAGTGAGAAACATTTCTGGGTAGGACAATGTTTAGAACCCATTTGTTTATTTAGCTCTTTAAAATAAAAAGTTCTTTCTTTCATTTATTTGATTAAATTTCGCTGAGAAGATATTTTTTCACAGTCACAGTTTCTCACCCATAAATGGCTAAGATAAAGGCCACTGCTAAAGATTATCATCAGTCCATTTCTACAGCTTTGAAAATGAAGACATTCCAAATCAGTGGAGTTACATTATTTGTCACAGCTTGCTATGGCAAAGGAGTCAGTCACAAATATTTATGCTTGACAGATGCAGGGACATGCAAGTGAGTGAAAAATTGTTACTGTAAGATAGGAGGAGTCTTCTCTCATGTTCTGGTTGGAGGTTGTTGGAATGATGTAGCTGAAGGTAAACTAATGATAAGCTAGGCATCTTATAAGATCAGCTTGATAATCAGCTTTGGTTTTTTGTGGTTGATCCTGAGTTGGAAGCAGAGAACAAAATAGGTAAATGGGGAGTCATTCAACATTTCTTACTGAAGTCAAATGGTGTTTGCATTTATCTACCTAAATCTGCCACTTTGGAGGTTATGTATCATAGTATTACTGCTGATTACTCTGTCAGTTTTGCATCTATGCATTTAGTCTTCTTTAACTCAAAACATACTTTACGTCAAGATTTGTGATAATGATACTATAGGCATTGTGTTAGTCACCATTCCATTTCTGTGAAAAAATACCTGAGAATCAAAACTCAAAAGACAAAAGGTTTATTTTGGCTCATGGTTTCAGAGAACTCAGTCTATGGTCACTTGGTTCTCATTGAAGAAGGGGATGTTTGAGGATATCTGCTAACCTTTTGGCAAAAAAAAAAGTGGAAAGTGAGAACAAGGGTGAGAGAGAAACGGACAGAGACAGAAAAAGAGAGAGACAGAGAGACAAACAGTGAGACAGCCAGAAAAAAGGGGCCAGGATAAAATATATCCTTTAAACCTATGCTTCAGTGACTTTTTTCATACAATGAGGCCCAACTTCATAATGAACTCATGGAGCAATGAACACTGAAAGGATAAATCCTTTCATGAGTTTAAAGCCCTTATGAACCAATCACATCTGCCAAAATTCCATAAATTGACAAACAAGCAAGTGGTTTTGGGTAATATTTCAGATGAAAACATAAGAGTCATATTATGTATGTTTTATAAACAATTACAGATTCACTGAACAAACATTTCTTATGCACTTAGCATATTTGTTGAACAATGTAAGATAATGAGGACAGAACAGTAAAACAGCTAGGAACCTCCATACCATGCCAGCTTTCAAGATCCACTTTCATCTGTCCAAAACAGTATGACTTTCTTCTCTTTTAATTCCAGTGTGAAAATACATTAAAATTTTATTTTGAAACGTAAGTACTTGGCAAAAGCATTTTCTTAATTAATTTGCTTCCTACTGCAAATCATTGAAAACATTGCTCAACAGTAAGGGGAATATGGAGGTTTATATAGTTGCAACAGTCCTGAATTAGTCCAGGCTTAATTGTTGTTTATTTGTTTGTTTGCTTGCTTGTTTTTGGTCTGGAGTATAGTAGCACTTTACTGAGACATATTTGTTCTATTCTCTTGCATTTGTCAATTTTTAATTCAAGCTAGCTTTAATTATAATGGTTAGTAGTTAAAATAATTTCATATCTCACAACTGTGTTTTACAAAAAAAAAATTAAGTTTCTTTTGCCATCAATAATATAAGAAAAACTCACTAATACAGTGTTGATTTTGCATTGCTTTTTATTTTTGCATTAGCAAACTAACATAAATTTAGTGGCTTAAAATGATGCCTATTTAGTTTTTTTCTGTTCTGGAATTTAGAATTGTAAAATAAGTTTCCTGGAATAAAGTCAAGATGTCTAGTATACTGGTTTTTTGTATACACTCAGAGGAGATAATCAGTTCCTTGACTTTTTCAATTTCTTGTGAATATTTGTGTTCCTTGACTTGTAGGTCTTTTTTCCATCTTCATAGTAGATCACTACAATGGTTTCCACCAGCACTATACCACCAATATATTCAAACTTGCACTTCTCCTGATTCTTGCTTATGTTTGCTTTTAATATTCAGGGTCCACGTAAATAATGGAGGATAATCTCCACTTTTTCAGATCTTTAATTCAGCTGTATGAACAAAGTCTCTGTCAACAACAACCATAGGTAATCAGACTCAGCCCACAAGCATATTTGGGAGGCCATGACTCAGTTTACCACAGGTCTCCAGCCTTGCTTTTCACTAAGGTCATTGTTTAAACCAATCACTGAGACTGGAGGGATGAGATTAGAGAGCAAAGTCTAAAGTTGGGAACATGATAAAATTCATTTCAACTGTATTGCTCCCCACCATGAGCAGGATGAGTCCATGCTATATTGCTAATTCTGTCCAATTCCTGTTGCCACCTATCAAATTAAGAGTCAAAGAAACACCTGTCTTTTTGCATAGATAGCAAGGGCAATCCTCCAACAGAGAAAACTGGAGGGAAAGCTGAGTTCTGAACACAGAGAAAATAGAACAACATCATTTATAAAGATTTTGTTTTATTGTTCTCTAGGAAAAGACGTGTTTGGATTAAGACATCCTTAGAACAAAGAAAAAGTAAGAATAAGCAGTAAAAACAACAAGAAAACTAAGAAAGATATAGGAGATAAGTGTATACAGAAATACTTTCTTGAATTTGTGTGTGGTAGTGGAAATTAAATTATAAAACATTAGAGAGAAAACTTAATTAGCTATATGGTGCTAAACCATCAATATCTGCTGCTTAAAGTAGCTTTTTATCTGTCAATTAGTGTCATAGACTGGAAGACTAATAGAAAGTGCTTCATAAAATGAGACAAAGGTTCTAACATTTTATACCATGTTTAACTCTGATAGTCCTTTTGAGTAACAGCAGTAATACTTGATTTTTTTCAAAGATAAATTATGTTTTAAAAGCTACCCTTCATTTAAAAAGTTTAATTAAGATTTATTTTTATTGAGTAGAAGAAATTAGAAAGGAATGAAGATGTCCACTGAGTTTATTGCTGTCCTACAAGGCAGTAAAACATTTTAATTAATCCATCAGTTTTTGTGTGCCTATACAAGAATTAATTTTTCTTTACAGATGTCATTTTAGGGAATTATTTCTGACATTTGAATTAAATAATTTCAAAGTGTTTAAGTAATGTATTTTCTTTAAGCTATATTTTTTAATTTTTTACATTTTAGGGAAGATAGAATATAACTATGCACCATTTAACAAACTTATTTTTATACTCCTAAATAAAAAAATGAGCCCTAAAATGTATTATGAGAGTTTTATATTTATATAATTTTACAATTCATACAATCTATAGTTCACAAAATTTTATGTTCAAATTACAGTTTTTCTGACTCCATCTCTCATACAGAGATAGACATGGCAAAATATTGTTAAAAGGCAAAAATAAATCAGAAATAACAGTCAATATAAATAAGACATTTTAACAGCTATTAATTAGATATGATAAACTTATTTGTAAGGCTGACTGTATATTAACAATGCAAAATAAATAACTATTTCAAAACCACTCAAAATTTACTTATAAAGAAATAATACATTGCACTTTTCAGATAGCTTTTTATTTATCAAAATTTTAATAATACAAATTACCTGAAAGTCAAAATAATTTCAATTCTCATTGAGTCTCAATGAGAAATCTTACTAGAAGATATATCATTTCTGTTTTATAAAATTGTCATTTTCTCCTGAAAGTGCTCAATCTATAGAAAAATTTGTCTTGTTTTTTACTTGTTGTGGATTGAAAACTGATGGTCAACTTAAACACCAGCTGAAATTAATGAGCATGGTGCTGAGTGTAAATAGTCCACCTGAGGACTTGCCAGCATAAAAAGGAGATCTGATGAGGAAAAGTAGCATTGTGGGTTAAGTGTTGTTTTTTGGAGCTGTTGCTTCTTCTGGAGGAGCCTGTCATGCTGACCTCCCTGATATGAACTTGTCTGTTATTACCAGAGGAGCTCAGGGACTTTTGTTGAGAATAGTTGTGTTTCATTTTGGGGGAGCTCTGGTCCTAACTTTGAACATCATTTCTTGGCTCTAGAGGGGAAGATGGTGTGCTTTCTCACACTAGGAAAAAAATACAATGTTTATACATACGAGTCTGATTTATTTCACTTATGAGAATGGTCTCAATTAGCATCCATGTACCTATAAAAGTCTCAAATTTGTGTTTTTATGGTTGAGTAGTACTTCATTATACAAAAATACCACATCGTTTTTATCAATTCTTTGGTTGATGGGCATTAGGGCTGTTTCCAAAATGTAGCTATTGCAAATTGTGCTGTTATAAATATGGGAGCACATATATTGCATGGTATGTTTTTAATTCTTTGGGAAATACACCCAGAAGGGGGGCACCTGGGTTAAATGGGACCTCTCATCCCAGTTTTTTGTGGAAACTCCACAATGTTTTCCACAGTGGTTGCACCAGCCTACATTCCTACCAACAGTGGAGAAGGGTTACTTTTTCCCCACATCCCCTCCAGCATTTGTTCTTGGTTGGTTTCTTGATAGTCATTCTTTATGCGATGAGATGGAATCTCAGTGTTGTTTTAATTGGCATCTCTTGAATGACCAGTGATCTTGAACATTTTTTCATGTATTTATTTGCCATTTGTATTTCTTCATTTGAGAAATGTATATTCATCTCAGATGTGAATTTTTTTTTGCATTTTTCAATTTGGGGAGACTGATATTTTTCAGTTCTTTATATGTTCTGAATAGAAATTCTCTGTCTGAGGGACAGTTGGCTAAATTTTTTTCCAATATGTGGGTTGTCTTTTTACTTTGCAATTTCTTTTGCTGTTTCACAGAATTCTTGGCCATAACTTTTTCTTAGAATTTGTGTGTAATTTCCCCTTCATATGGCACTAATCAAGAATTGTTTGTCCCCTCAAAAGGTTAATGATAACTACTAGCACATATCTTTAGTGGTCAGAATCTGAAGTTGGAGAAAACTGGTGAGTTCAAGCCATACTTTTCATTGCTATGGTCACCACATAACTTCATGACTACTTTCATCACCCTAAAATCTTAGCTCAAGAGATTAAAGGAAGAATTAAAGAACGAAAGTAGTTGTAGTATTCTAGTGATAGTATAGATAAGCATACCATTAGATACCTATCTTGTGAGCTGGAAGGACAAGATACAAGATTAACACTGATTATCTACTCTTTATTACATAAAATTCAGAGAAAGCAGAACTATAGTAAGAGAAACAAATACCATGAATACCTTTTATTATTCTAATGTCTTTAACACAAAAGAAAATTTTAGAACATTTAAATATTAGTGTACCATATGAATGTAATTATTGAGAAAAATAAGGAAAATGAGTATCAAAAATCACAATAGCACTTTAATTTCATAAACATGCATAAATCAGACACCCAGTAAATGTGCTAGCAACTTGCCAATAAAACATTCATGAAAAGTAAAACGATGATTTGTAAACAGTACAACCAATGTGATTCTCAAAGACTGACACATTATGAATAGTAAGTAAAACCTCTTTTAAAAATAGTAGACAGTTTTAACTCAAAAATCAAATCAGATTAATAGTGATTTAAACATTTTTATTCTAACTTTCCAAATGATTAGCTTCTTTATTTAGTTCAATTTTTATTTTTATTAGTGTATTTTTGTGGCAAATAATAATCAGATTTACTAGAGAGGTTGGTACATTTATATGAGAAAATTCAGATAAGTTTTCCATCTCTCCCTTTTCTATCTATAGCTATTTTATTTTATTTTATTTTACTTTATTTTCTGGGGCAAAGTCACACTGTATATTTCAAACTGGCCTTGAACTCATAGTGATCTTTTTGCTTTAGGCTCTTGAGTTCTGGGGTTACAAGCATGAACCACTTCAGCCATATCCCACAACTCCTTGACCTTGGGCAATTAACTTAGCATGTTCTGTCACAGGCAACTGAGTTAGACAGAAATATTATAAGCAGGCAGACAGGGATAGGTCCTTGAAGGAGCCAGTGCAGAAGCCCAGATACCTTGCAAGTGTGTGGTAGACAGACACCTCCCACTGTGGTTCAGGCCTCAAGATAAAAGACCAAACAAGCAAATACACCTTCATCCTAAGGGTTGACATTCTAAATAGTTCTCTATCACCCTGAGGAAACCAGGAGTCACCATTCCATTCCCTTAGAGGAAGAGTCACTGCTCTCTATGCATGCCTCCTTGCTATGTGACTCGCTTCCCCACTTGTCCCTGATTTAATCAATTTTACCTGGCAATTAATCTTATTGGTTAACCATAGTTCTGGCCCACCTTATGCCCACCTTGTGAGTTTCCACGTTTTCCCCACCTTAGGCCTGCCTCACTTTGTGGTTTTACTCTATGAAAATCCCTAGAAAATACAGTCTTTGGAAACCCACTCTGGACCCCTTCTGTCTCTCTCTTTCTCAGACAGACACTTTCTTTCTCTTAATAAATATATTCTACTCTTAACCTCCATTGTTCCTAAAATTCATTCTTCAATTTTAGAGAACACAAACACTGGGCTGGGAGTTTGGCTTAGTGACTTGAGTGCCTGTCTGACAGGTGCGAGGTTGTGAGTTCAATCCCTGGTGCCGAAAAAAAAAAAAAAAAAACTCATACCAGACATATAGTAGGTTGGGATTTTCATTCCCCTATATCATAACTATAGTGTGAGGGTCTTATGGTTTTATGAAGCTGCTTTCTGACATATGGTATGTATTTTATACACCACAGAAACTGAATAATGTAAATTCAGCAACTTAGGAGAAATATTTAGAAAGTACTAAAATTGCTTTAAGTTACAGAAAACTAAACTATGGCTTCAAAAGTGTGGTAACTATCCATGCTAACTATTCCTCATCCACTTCCTTCAGTTTTAGTTTTTTGCCTGATTATTTTTAAGAGAACTTTATCATTAGTATGTTACAGATTAAATTGTGTCTCCTAAAAAGAGATATTGAAATACTAACCTCTGGTACTTCTGAATGAGCTCTTATTTGGAAATTGGTTTCTTTGCACATCTAATTATGCCTCAAATTAATTTGAATACATTGACCCTCTAATCCATTATGACTGCAGTCAGAATACTGACACAGACACTGAAGTGATGCCAGTACAAATCAAGGAATTCCAGGGATCACTAGTTGTCTCTTGAAGCTACAAGAGAGGCAGAGAACAGATTCTGCCTTTAGGCCTCCGAAACAAGCGTATCTCCTGAATCCTTGTTTTCATGGGTCTCACCTCCAGCACTGGGAGTTAATGCATTGCTGCTGTTTGAAGCCTCCACTACTGTGTATTCGTTATAGGAATCTTGGGAAACAAATATTCTGTGAACCTGAAAACATGAAGAGTCCACAGAACTCCATAGCTGTTACTGTTATTTCTAATTCAGTTTAAAAGATACAGCCTATTGAACTGTTTAATTCAAAATTTAGTTATGAAATTACTAACAAAATTCAAAATTGTTAATGATTTCTTATTTAATAGAGGGATACAGTCTAAAACTTTTTATTTCAACATTTTTTCCTTAATTTACAGGAAAGTGAATAATTCTGAAAACTTTTAGAACCAGTAGGAATAATAATATGGGAAGAGCTGATCAGGTTTTAAAGTTAGTAAAACATGATTCTGAAATCATGTTTGACTTTTTCGTAGCTCTACTAATATAGATAAGTCATTCCTAAATCATAATATTATTGGCATAAATATCAGGTTGATAAGATTCCTCTGAAAGTATGAAACTGCTGTGACTTTTCTTCATTATTGCTTTTTAATAAAGAAAATTAGGGAAGTGAAGAATTTTATTCTTAATGTGTATCTTGGTTACATTTTACTCGTTGCCGAGACAAAATACCTGACGCCCAAAATTAGGGAAGGAAAGGTTTATTTCTTACAGTTTCTTGGGAGTTTCAGTCCATACTTAGTTGGCTCCAAGGCAGTGTGGTGTGGCAGGGCTGCCATTCATGGCGACTGCCAAACAGCAAGGGGCACAGGCAAGAGAGGGACAGGGCAGAAGCGCGCAAGCAAGAAGAGGAAGACCCGCCTCCTTCACACTGTATCTCAGCTCCACCCCTGGGCGGGTGCAGCACTCACATCACCAATCCCAGCTCTAGACAACAAATCAATTACAAGCGCCAAACTCAGTCCCATCAAAAGTATATGAGGACTTGGGGTTACACAGTATCACCCAATACAATGTGGAAAGGAAAAGTTCTCTTAAACTTTTGATTTTTCACAATTTATGTTAACTGATTGATATATCTCAGGCAAGAAAAGATTGTTAATTTTCAGCAAAACATTTTCCAACAATGAAAGCTATAATTGTCATAGATATTAACATTGGAATGCATTCACTATTCTGGCCATTATAGCTAATGTTTCATAAACCTGTGCCACTTTGGAAGGAGTACCAGGACCAGAATGAACCTTTGGGGAGGTTATTGCTTTACCTTGGCTTCATAAATTTCACATGACACTAAAGTAGAAAAAGATCACTGAAACTCAATTCTCATATCTTTATTTATAGAAACTTTATTAGCTTTTCTCACAGAAATGGTCTGACTTTTTAATGCTTCATGTCTACAGTGTTAAAACACTCGAAAGTTTCAAAAACTGCAAGCCTAACCAACTCATCTTCACATCATCTCAGTAAATCATATTACTTTAGGGTATCAAGGAAACATGGTGGAGAAAAAGAAGAATAAAGATTGTTTTGCCTTTAAAGCCCTTTGCTCTTGCAATTCAACAGTAAATCAACAGCAAACATTTGGTTTGCCTGAGGCAAACATGAAATCAGTTTCCCTGTTTGGAGCTTATGTTGTCTTTTTTTCTTATCTAATAACTCTTCAAAATAAGCAGGAACTCTCCTCTCTTAGAGACCCTCAGCACCAGTTGTAGTCCCCACTGAGTTTATTCATTTCATCAAAATGATGTGAAATTCACTTGCCTATTTTTGTATTCGTGAGGAATATAGTAATATAGTTTGATACATAATATAGAAAGACACAAAAAGAGAAAGGCTTGAAAAAGAACTTATTGCAACAGAAAGATAAATTCCCCTACTGCTAATTCTACTTCTATTCAGACATGAGATTTTGCATGCACAAGACTATTGCTCTGCCTCCAAGAAGAAGTGACACTTATTAAGAGGAAAACCATCTGCTTCAGAGAATGTTTGAGGAGTCAGGCCAGGAAACACTTATTTGAGATGCTTTTCTTGCTAAAAAAAAAAAAAAAATCAATGTCCCCCATCATACTTATATTTAGGGAAAGTTCAAACCTCTCTAATTACAAATGAAATTTTCAGGAGGCTGCAGTATATCAACAGTGATTCAAGTCATAGTAAACAAAGAAAGCAGGCAAAGAACAGGCGTGGAGAAACTCACACCGAGAGGTGTGATTTAGCCAGTCACTGCTTCACGAAGAGTGATTTTGATGTATTAAAATGCATCTAATATGTATTCTCTTTTCTACTTCTTTTGTTTTTTCCTATAGAGAAAAGAATTTACTTCATGTAACAGTGACTGTAATGTGATTAAAGTACATAGAGAATGAAAATAAAAAATTGAAATTCAAAGTATTCACAAAATTGTTAAATAAATATCACTTGTAAATTGTGACAACTAAACTTAAATTTTATTTTAAAAAAAGTTGATTTGGGCTTCTTTTAGAGTCCCCCTGTTATAAGCAACTGAGTTAGTCAGAAATATTATAGGCAGTCAGACAGGGTTAGGTCTTCTAAGGAGCCAGTGCAGAAGCCCAGATACCTTGCAACTGTGGGCACCTCTTGCTGTGGGCCAGGCCGCAAGGCAAAGCACAAACAAATGCACCCATATCCTAAGGACTGATATTCTAAATAGTTCTCTATCACCCTGAGGAAGTCAGGAGTCACCATCCTGCAAGAAGAGCCACTGCTCTGTAAGAATGTTCGCTTCTATGTGACTTGCTTCCCCATTTATCCCAGATCTAATCAATTTTACCTGAGTAATTAATCTTATTGGTTAGTCATAGTTTTGTCCCAACTTATGCCCAACTTGTGAGTTCCCTTTTTTCCCACCTTGAACCCGGCTCACCCCATGATTTTACTCTATAAAAGACCCTAGAAAAGGCAATCTTTGGGCAACCCACTTGGGACCCCGTCTGTCCCTCAGATGGAAGCTTTCTTTCTCTCAATAAATACATTCTGCTCTTAATCTCCGTTGCTCCTAAAATTCATTCTTTGACTTTTAGAGAACACAAACTTGTACTGGACATACAGTAGGTTGGGAGTTTCATTCCCGTATATCACCCCTGCTGAGGATTGAGGGGCTATAATCTCACTCTCCATTT
>RJWM01020210.1:0-37536 GCA_004363535.1 Dasyprocta punctata
AAAGATCAATAAGGTGCCTAGTGAGCGCAAAGATGTTTTAACTAAATTGATCATGGACATAATGAAACAATAATAAAATAAATCAGTGAACTTTCAGAAAACTTTAATAAAAAGGTAGCTTAGCTAAACAAAATGATATAAAACATGAATTGCAGTCTATGAAAAAGTACCAAACAAACCCAGGAGATTAGAAATTCTATTTAAAATATGGGCAGCAGAAGTGACAAATGTGAGGAAAGGGTCAAAACTAGAAGACAGGGCTGATGCCAATGACCATACACTCACTCAAAGACACCTTAAAAACAAGAGAACATGGAAAATAGATCCAACAGCTACTACACAGCACAAAGATGACTAATCTAAAATTAACTGGAATTAGTGAAAAGTCAAAAGTTGACAAAATAGCATTAAAAAAACCTGTTTATAGAACTAAAACCAGAAAACTTTCCAAATAGAGGGAAGGAATTTAACATACAAATAAATAAAGTATATAGAAATAGCCATGAACAGAAAAGAACTCCATAGAACATCGTAGTCAGAATTCCAGAAGTCCAACACTAGGACAGAATCTTAAAAGCTATTAGAAAGAAACAACAACCTAATATAAAGGTAAACTCATTAGGATTACAGTAGACTTCTCAACACAAACCTTAAGGCCAGAAGAGCCTTGCAGGGTTTCAAATCCTAAAGGGAAACAGCTTCCTGCAAAACTATCTTTCAAAATTGATGGAGAAATAAAGTCTTTCCATGGCAAAGAACACCTTAAGAAATTCATGAACATCCAACCAGCAGGACAGAAATTTCTCAAGGATATCCACCAAAGAGACAATGAAGCCAACAGTGCCAAAAAGTCTGATGGAATGAATATACACCAGGCAAGGTGAGGAGTTAAGTAAGGGGGAGGGGCGATCACCAAAGGAAAATAATGCAATCGCAAGCATAAAAAAATACCTTTCAGTAATAACTCTCAATGTGCATGCTCTTGATTTCTCAGTCAAAAATCAGACTGGCAGTTTGGATCAAAAACAAAACCCAAAGGTATGCTATATACAAGAAACACACTTAATCCCAAAAGACTTTCACAGACGGAAAATGAAAAAATTGAAAATAACATTCCATACAATGAGAGCCTGAAAACAAGCAGGAGTACCTATCCTATCTTCAGACAAAGTGGACTTCAAATCAAGACTAGTCAGAGAGACAAAGAAAATCATTACATATTGGTTAAGGAAATAATTCAACAGGAGATAACAATTATAAATATATATGTACTTATACATATGTAGGTACCAAACACTAGAACATACAACTTCATAAAAAAAAAACTATTGGACATAAAAGATCAAATAAGCCATGTGTATAATCCAAGCACTCAGGAGGCTGAGGCAGGAGGATTACTGGGAATTCATGGCTAACCTAGGCTACATAGCAAGTTCAAGTCCAACCTGAACTACATTGTGAGACCCTGTCTCAAAAAAAAAAAAACAAATCAGATAAATGTCAACATAATTACAGTGGGCAACCTCAATATATCACTGTCACAAATACATCAATGAGACAAAATAATCAACAAGGAAATATCAGGGTTGAACCAAATCTTTGAACAAATGGATTTAATAGATATCTACAGTGTTCCACTCAACAACAATAGAATACACATTCTTCTCAGCAACACAGGGAACTTTCTCCAAAATAGGCCACATACTATCCCATAAAGCAGGCTTAAGTAAATACAAAGGAATCAAAATTATCTCATGCATATTACTAGATCATAGGGCAATGAAACTAGAAAGCAATGGCAAAAGAAACCACAGACACTATGCGAACACATGAAAATTAAATAATACCCTCTTGAATAATCAATGGCTCTCAGAAGAAATCAAGGAAGACATTAATTCCTAGAATCAAATAATACCAGTACAACATACCAGAACCCAGGCAACACAATGAAAGCAGTCCTAAGAGGGAAATTTATAGCTGTGAATGCCCACATCAGAAAAACTGAACAACCTTAAACAAACAGCCAAGGATGCAGCTCAACATCCTAGCAAAACAAGAACAGACCAAACACAACGTAGTACAAGGAAATTATAAAGAACAGAGCTGAAATTAATGAAATTGATACTAAAAAAATATAATTAATGAATCGAAGAACTGGGTCTTCAAAAGAATAAATAAAATAGACAAACCTTTAGCTAACCTTACCAAAAAAGTAAAGAAAAGACACAAATCAATACAATTGGAAATGAAAACAGCAAAATTACAAGATTCTGCCATAGTCCAGATTATTAGTAACTACTTTGAAAACCTGTACACCAATAAATTGGAGAATCCAGAAGAAATGGAGTTTCTAGATACATATGAATTACCAAAACTGAACCAAGAAGATACAAAAATCCTGAATAACACAATAATAGCAATGAAGCAATAATAATTTTTTAAAATGTATTGATAAGAAAAGCTAAGGACTGGGTAAATTCACCACTGAATTCTACAAGAACTTCAGGGAAGACCTAACACTAATACTCCTAGGAAGAAGTCCTGATGTTAAAATGGCCATAGTATCCAAACTGATACACAGATTTAATGCAACCCTAATCAAAATACCAACACTATGGCGGGAGTGTAGACTGATGCAACCACTGTGGAAATCAGTGTGGAGATTCCTCAAGAAGCTAGGATTAGAGATCCCATTCAACCCAGCTATCCCACTTCTGGGCATTTTCCCAGAAGAACTGAAAACATCATACCACAGTGATATCTGTGCACCCATGTTTCTAGCAACCCAATTTGTAATAGCCAGATCTTGGAAACAACCCAAGTGCCCATCAATCAAAGACTGGATAAAAAAGATGTGGTATTTTTATACAATGGAGTACTACTCAGTTATTAAGAAGGATTGCATTGAGACTTTTATAAGTAAATGGTCATGACTTGAGACCATACTCATAAGTGAGATAAATCAAACCCACATGTGTAAATACCGTATTGTCTCCCTAGTGTAAGAAATGGAAAAAGTATATATGATCCGAAATCTATAATAAATACTAGGTAAGGGTAAAAAATAGCTCAAAGAGCAAAAATACTTGGGAAGGGAAAAGGGGGAAAGAGGGAAGGGAAAAGGAAAAGATATAAATCTGTATATATGTATATGTAAGGTAACTAAAATGAACACACTGCTGAATGTATTCGTTATTGATAAAGAACAATTAATAATCATATGATTAGATCAATTTTACATGTCTATATCTGTTAAGGTAAACAACCATTTTGAAGATAACGATATGCAATATTGCAACCATTGTCAAGTTTCTATCCTGTTTTGTAAACCTGTAATGTTACTGTTGTGCATTTACTCTAGTTGTTCATTTGTCTCCTTTGCTTTTTGTCTTTGTTATATGTGTCTTTTTTTTCTCTTAAATAAAAAAAATACCAACACTATTCCTCACAGAACTAGAAAAAAAAATTCCTATAATCTATATGCAATCAGAAGACACAGAATAGTAAAAGCAAGTCTAGTCAACGAGAGCAAAGCAGAAGGCATCACAACCCTGCATTTCAAGTTATATTACAAAGTTCCAATGATAAAAATAGCATAGTACTGGCACAAAAATAGACACTCAGATCACTGAAACAGAATAGGAGATGCAGAAACAACCCCAGGCAGTTCAGCCACCTGATCTTTAACAAAGGAGCCAAAAACAAAGTGAAGGGAAGACAGCCTCTTTAATAAATGGTATTGGGACAACTGACTAAACACACGCAGAAGATCGAATCTAGACCCCATATCTCATCACGTCCTACATTAAGATAAAAATGGGTCAAAGGCCTAAATAGTAAAATAGAAACATTTAATCTGCTGGAAAGTAAAATAGGTAAAACTATGGAAAACATAGGAATAGGCAAGGACTTTCTGAACAGATCCCTAATTGCACAAGAAATAACATCAAGAATTAACAAATGGGATCATATCAAACTAAAAAGTTTTGGAATAGCAAAGGAAACAACCAATGAACTGAAGAGACAACCTACAGAATAGGGGGAAATTCTCCCAGCTACATCTTGTACACAGGACTAATATCTAGAATTATTACACTTATCAAAATAGACTCCTCCAAATAAAAGATCCTCGAAAAAATTTGGGTCCTAGGGCAGGAGATTTAGCTCAGCAGCATAAGCACCTGCCTGGCAAGTGCAAGGTCGTGAGTTCAATCCCCGGTACCAAAAAAAAACAAAAACAAAAACAAAAACAAATTAGGGTCCTCAAAATAAAAGATTCAATAAAAAAAAAGGGCTACTGAAATGAACAGACACTTCTCCAAAGAAATACAAATGGCCAATAAATACATGAAAAAGTGTTCAACATTGCTGGCCATTAGAGAAATGCAAATTAAAACATACTGAGATTTCATGTTACTCTAGAAAGAATGGCTATTATGAAAAAGATCAAATAATAAAAAATGCTGGTGAGGCTGTGGGAGGAAAAGAAACTCTTCTACATTGTTGGTGGGACTATAAACCAGTATAACCACTATGAACATTAGTATGGAGATTCCTCAAAAAAATTGAAAATAGAAATTCCATTTGATGCAGCTATTTCCCTTCTAGGTATCTTGCTTTTGTTTTTGTTTTGAGACAAGGTCTCACTATGCAGTCCAGGCTGACCTTGAACTCACAAAGAGCCTCTTGCCTCAGCCTCCCAAGTGCTTAGATTACAGGTGTGCATCACCATTCCCTAGTTTTCTTTCTTTCTTTCTTTCTTTCTTTCTTTTTTTTTTTTTTTTTGTACCAGGGATTGAACTCACAACCTCACGCTTGCAAGGCTTGTGCTGCTGAGTTAAATCCCCGGCCCTATTTCCTTCTTTTCTAGGCATCTTCCTGACTTAAAGATGTCATATAATAGTGATACATGTATATCCATGTTTATAGCAACACAACTCATGCTACCTAAATCTTCACAGTGGCCTCTATCAACAGGTGAATGAAGAAAAAAAAGTATTGTTTACACACGGTGAGCAGTACTGTCATAAAGAAGTACATACTTGAGTTATTTGTAAGAAAATGAGTTCATCTTGAGACCATAATGTTAAGTAAAATATATCACACAAGCGTAAGCATCACATAGTTTCTTTTATATGAAAAACCCGAATTACAAATAAATGAAAGAGCAAAGTAACAGACAGGTAACAGGAAACAATGACGTAGACTTTTGCAAATGGGAAGGGGGCTAAGAGTTGGAGGGAGGGGTGAGAAAAGGAATAAAAAGAAAGAATTAAGATGTGTTATGTGCATGCACCAGCTTCCTACCATGAATGTAATAATTATATACTACAAACACATACTAGTAAGGAAGTAAGAAAAAAAGAAAGAGACAACCCTGATGGCGGGGTCGGCTGGAAGACTGAGTTTGCGCTCCCGGTCTCCTCCATTACCCACGCACCCCCAGGATGGCAGGGCCAGCTTGGAGAGTGTAAGGCTGACAGGAACCCCAAGACCCAGGACAACAACTGGTGCACAGACACGCACAGACCTCTGGAGAGTGAAGTAATCTGCGAGGCCAGTAACGTGGAAGCGTCTGAAGCAGCAGTGAGGAGCCAGCAGTTGGACCCTGGAGAACTCCACCGACAGAAGACCAGTCCTGGCCCCCACATCCACAGGCCAAGGTTGGCTCCATACCCAGCACATCTCTGAGACATTATCACAGAACTGTAAACACCAAAAGAAGGTAGGTTCTTAGGATAGCTATGAAGAACCAACTGTATCTGGAGACATCCCTGAGGAAAGGGCCTCTCCCTTCCTCCTTGAGAGAGGCCTCAATGCTAGTGGTAGAGCTGTATATCATGGGAGTCTGGTGGGCATCAACATACAAGACAAAGCATAAGGAAAAAGAGAAGGTGGAGGATGGTAAGATGCAGAGGCGGGGTGCAGCCCCAGGCCCCCAGCCCACCCAGGACAGGAACTCAACCAGATGGATGAAGTTGGAAGTCAAACACTGGAACCTTCTGAAATGATAACAACAGAAGTGAAAAAAATGGAAAACACTATAAAGAAAATTATCTCTCAGCTACAAACCGAAATGATGCTTAAAATCAAAGATACTAGAGCAGACACAAATGAAGTATAGATGAGCTTAGCAAAAGATGGAAACAAAAATGTCCAACATAGGAGAGAAATGAAATCCATGGAACAGATCCAAACAGATGCAGGAGACTAAAACCTCCATTGAAAGTATGTGCAACATACTGAATGAAGGAAAGGATAGAATTTCAGATCTTGAAGACAGAACTGTAGCCAGTGATCATGAAAAGAAAGATATATCTTAAAAATAGCAAGAGACCATGAGAAATCAATCCAATAGCCATAAGACAAAGCAAAGAATAACACAAGACTGACTGGGGTCAACAAGAAAGTTGGAGATAGCACAAATGCTATCACAATCATAAATATATATGTGCACACCTAGTACAAGAGCACCAAACTATATAAGACAGTTACTGTAGACATGGAAAATCAAATAAGCAATAACACAATTGTAACGGGAGACTCAATATCCCATTGTCACAGAGAGACAGATCAACTAGACAGAAAATCAGCAATAAAACATCAAAGTTGAACCAAAACTATGAACAGGTGGACCTAATAGGAAGAAGCCACGCCCCAAGGTTACACACCAGGGGCCCAGAGAGACCCAGCAAGCCCTGCACAAGTCAGAGAAGCAGCCATGAAGACTGAGTTTGCGCTCCCCGTCTCCTCCATTACCCACGCCCCCCCCAGGATGCCCCAAGGCCCTGCCGCCACCAGGGGGAGCATCAGTGAATCACCACCCTGTGCCTGTCACTCCGGGATCCCCAAATCAGAGGAACCCAGGTGCCTAGTCCAATCCACTACACTGATGGACTGGCAGCCAATGCAGGAAGCACCCGGGATGCAGCGATGGGCTGATTCAGAGAAACACAGGAAAATGTCAAGATAAGGAGCAAAACACAATCTCAGATCTCCAGCCCACACAGAGCAAGTTCAGGAGACACAGACATAGTAGAAATTAGAAGACAGACACCTGAAATTTCTGAAAAGATAACAACTGAAGTAAACAAGCAATTTAGTTCTTGTATTGACTGGTTAACTTTACATGCCTATGTCTGACGGTCTGGACAGTTATTTCAAAGACAACAAGAGGCATTATGATAGCCTTTGTTAATTTCCTATCATCTTGTTTTGAAGTCCTGTATCATTTTCATTGTTTTATTTGGTTTGGTTTTACTCTGTTTTGTTTAGTTCGATTTTATTATATCTGACGGTATGGGCGGCTATTTTGAAGATAACAAGATACATTACGGTAGCCATTGTTGATTTCCTATTATCTTGTTTTGAAGTTCTGTCATTTTCATTGTTTTGTTTCAATTGGCTTTATTCTGTTTTATTTTGTTTGGTTTTATTCTCTTTAAATAAAATTAAAAAAAAGAGAGAGAGACCTGTATGCCGCACTTTAGAAAGAGTATCATAAAAGCTATCAGAGAGCTGGGCATCTAGCTCAGGGAGACAGCACTTGCCTGGTATGTACAAGGCCCTGGGTTCAACCCACAGCACCACAAATTAATAGTAATAATTGAATGTGCTTTTGTTTGATATTTTTCTAAGTAAATCTCAGTTCTCTGTAAAACTAATCTAAGGATGAAAGCTGACAGTAGCTCACAGAGTTGCTGTAAATGGCAGATCTTCATTCCCATGTTCTCTCTTTCTCCTCCCACCCCACCCCAGTCAGGTAAGAATGCAAAACTAAAAACTCGATTAAATGCAAAAAAAATTTTTGAGACAGGGTCTTGCTGTGAGTTCACGTTGGCCTTGAACTCATTATGCAACCTAGGCTGGCCTCGGATTCAAAGCAATCCTCCTGCCTCAGCCTCCTGAGTGCTAGGACTGCAGGCATACACCCAGAAAATGTAAAAATCTTATAAGAATTAAAGGCCAGAGTGTTATGCTCATGTATTCCCAGAGGACAGCAAATGGAAGCAACAAATCTTTCACACTGAAAGAAGCCTTAGTCCCTATAAGTGTGTGTTAGGGATAAGAGATAAAGTCCGGGAATGACACTTGGTCTTCACAGGCCCCAGGCTATTTGCATGCCCTCCAAAAATACTAGGGTTAAACATCAGCTCCCTCTCATACTCACTAAGTCCTTTGTTCAGAGCATTCTCAATGAACAAGCAGTTACAAACTTGATGGAAGGGTTTAGAATGATATTGTCCTTACTCTGTCTTTTAAGAAAAGAAAAGAAGCCTCTGAGTGGGATAAAGGTGCACACAAGTAGGAGCAGAGGTGTGGGTGGTGACCTGCTGAGTGAGATGTGGGAAGAGCTGAAGCTCTAGGGGTGGAAGTCCTGCCCAGGGCAGCAGCCCATACGTACCTCAGATCCGAGTGGGCCTGGATCTTCTGCACCCTAACGTCTGAGTCCAGCACGCCCAGCAGCGTGGCCAGCTGCCTCACCAGGGTGTCCTTCTGCTGCTCCATCAGCTGCCCGGCGCCCACCTGCAGGATGAGCTCCACCAGGCCATCCTTGTTGGGGTCTGTAAAGGGGAGAGGCGGGATTGTCTCTTGGAGCTCACAGCTGGACAATGTGTGGAGCAAGTCCTGCACATGGTTCAGAATTACTCTGTGTAACTGCGAGATATTCTCTGTTTTGCCCCAGTTTGTGCTCTATAAATTTTTGGCCCAGAAGACATCCAAGTGTGTCTAATTAGCCTCTGCACCCACTTCAAGCTCCGGCCCCTCACACTCTCCCCCAGGACCAGAAGGGGAGCTCTGTCCCTGGCGCCATGGGCACTGCCAGGTTGGTCACACAGGGACATCATGGCCCCTCACTGAAGCCGCACCCACCCTAGCAGTCCCACCACTCAAGTCACTGTGTCCCCATCACATGAATATTTTTTTTCTGGCAGGAAAGCAACATTGAAAAGAAAATCCTGCTGCCAGATACAGTTCTTAATGAGCTACCAGGTTGGATCCTTTTGGGGACTGCAACAAACTGCATAAAAAGCCTCCCAGTGGGTGGTGGCAAGAGCCAGACACGACAGGAGGCCTCCGTGCTGGGCCACAATGGCAGGAGCCAGCAGCTGCTTGGGGAGCTCACAGCCCACGAACGCACCTGGCCGCACCTCCACCGTGGCGGTGCCCATGTCTGAGGCACCCTGCGTGTCAGTGACCCTCAGGTGGAAAGTATAGATGCCCTCCACCAGATTTGCAAGCTGCAGGGCTGCACCATGGTCAGAGCCACCGATGACATCCTGTGAAATAACAACGTTCACAAGCAGTGGTCAACCACAGCATCCCAGCTTCTGCTACTCCCAGACCTCAGTTCCAGTCTTCCCCGTGTGCAGACTGTTGGGGGCAGGCAGAAGGGGCTGGCGAGCAACCTCCAGCACCTGCCCACTCCGGTACCCAGCGCACCAAGGCCTCAGCACTCCCACAGTGCAGTCGCCACACACTTTCTAGGAATCCCTGAATTAGTTTCATCCAACAGAGAGGAGGGCTTGAATTGGGTAAGGACCCCCAGGGAGAGGCATGGGTTTCATAAGTCTTATTTTTGAATGCAGGTTTATAATTCTCTCATCTTGGGTTTCCACAAAGCATTTCATATTCACCCTTTCAAAAGACCCCCGAAGCCTGGGGGGGAAAGTCACTGTTCTGTGGACCTCAATATTCCCAAGAACAAGGGGAGACTCTCCCAGATCTCCTGCTCTGAATGTGCAAATGAGAAAGGCTAGGAATAAAAAGCAAGGGCTTTATGCCAGACCTGCTGGCTGAGGTTTGTAGTCTCAGCAATCTGGAAGGCTGAGGCAAGAGGATCACAAGTTTGTGCCCAGCCTGGGAAACTCAGTGACTTAGACCCTGTCCCAAAATTAAAAAGTAAAAAGTCAAAGCTCTGATCAGAGACCCATTATAATTATATTTAAAAGCGAATCTACCATCTATCTGAATGGATTAGTTCCAGAAGCACTTTAGACAGCACAGAGCATTTGAACATCTTGCCCTGTGCCCCTCCTTGGGTACAGCTCCAAGGGCACTTGCAGATCTCAAGTCCTTGACAACAATGAGAGGAAAGTGGTACTTGAATTCATAGCTTAAGAGGCAGAGGGATCTAATGGGGTCAAAGTGTCCAGGAGCTAAAAACCTGCTGCTGTTTGGGTTAAGGTTGAGTTCATTCACCTTGACAAAGTCACTTTCCATCTCTGCATTTCCCTGTCTGCTCCTGGGAAGTGGAACAGCACAGCCATCCCTGACCTTCACACATATCTAATACAATACGAGAAACAAGGAAAAATCCACTTGGACCAAAATAGGAGTGACAGTTAAAGAGCAAAATACTTCCCACTAGAAAGCTTGGCCTCAGAGTCCCTCCAGGTCATGAAATGCTGCCACCTCCAATGTCTAGGCAAGGAAAAATCTGAAAGGACCTCAGCACTGCTTAACTCTGGCAACAGCCTGCTGCTGAACACCGCAATCTAGAAGCACAACCACACCCCTGGGGAGAGGAGGGCCTACTGGAAATGTCGCTTTGGACCAGAGTGTGTCGCTCACCCCCAGGATCATAGCTAGAGACAGGCCCCATAAGGAGGGAACTGAGGTTAACTGAGGTCCCAGGAGCAGGCCCTGGCCTGACAGGACGACTGTCCTCACAGGGCTAGGGATGAGAGCTAGTGTCGCCACCTCCTGTTTGTCCCTGTCAGGCAAGGACGTAGTGAGAAAGCAGCCACCTGTAAGCTGGGAAGAGAGGCCTCATGGGAAACAGAAGCACTGGGAAGAGAGACCGCACCAGAAACGGAAGTAGCCCAGCACCTTGGTCTTGTCCTCCTGGCCTCCTGAACTGTGAGAAAACACATTCCTGTTGCTAAAGCCACCCAGCCCCAGGGGTTTTGCAGTGGCAGCCCGAGCTGACTGACACAAATGCACAAAAGCAGGAGGGGGTGATTCCCTGTCAGTACTCACTCCAGCTGCCGGACTCTGGCCATCCCGGATCCACAGATAGGACACAATTCCTTGGTCATCGGTAGACCTTGAACCATCCAAAGTAATGGAATTATTGGGAAGCACAAGAACATGTCTGCCACCAGCCTGGGCTCTGGGAGGACTATTATTTTCTAAGTCAAATATAGCAAAAATGAAAGCAAAGAAATTGATTTAAAACACTGGTGATAGAATGTGTGCCACAAAACACCCATGACAATTCCATCTTGCAGATATGTAAATTTGAAATGTCTAAAAGATGTTCTTTTTGGAACAAATACCTGTAAGATAATATAGGCTTTATTAAAGCTCCATGCTGAGCTGAGTATAATTTGAAATAAAAAAGGTAAAGCAAGTAAGAATCTGCATACTGAGAATTCTTCTAATGTTGTCATAGTTTCTCTCTTCTTGGAAAGAAAGAAATAATGATCTTATTATGTTTATTATTTATCAAGTAGAAATATTTTGATTTAATATATACTCCAGGGATAGGGTAAGAGTGGCTCACTGATAGAGTACTTGCCTAGCATGTGTGACTGGGATTGATACCTAACACCCCAAAATAAATAAACAGAATAAAATATATACGCTCAGGTGTATGTGGTGGCATGCCTGTAATGCCAACACTCCAGAAGCCTGAAGCATGAGGATCACAAGTTTGAGTCCAGTTGAGGCAAAATAATGACTTATTGAGACTTTGTCTCAAAATAAAACATTAAAAAGGGCTGGAGTGCAGCTCAATGTGAAGGTTCTGGGTTCAATCCCCAGTGCTGCAAAATAGAACAAAACATACAGATATTACTATGTATAAGAAATGACACTCTGGGTCATTTTTTACTGGTCCATACCAACTTGTTACAGAAATATTTTGATTTCTAGTGTTGCCAAGTTGGTTTAAAAAATAAGACTTTCAGCTGGGTGTGGTGGCTAACACCTGTAATCCCAGCACTTGGGAAGCTGAGGCAGGAGAATCGTTGCAAGTTTGAGACCAGCCTGAGCTACAAAATGAGTTCAAGGCCAGCCTGAACTGCAAACCCTGTCTCAAAAAAAAAAAAAAAAAAAAAAAAAAAAGAGAGAGAGAGAGAAAGAAATTAGACTCTCACACCTCTGAGGTGCTAGAATAAATGAAACCATGCGAAGGCCATTTTGAGTATAAGGCCCTAAGGAGAAAGGGACCAGGGGTGAACTGAGCAGGACTGGGGTACACTGGAATGGGGGTCACAAAAATACAGCCTTGTTTGGAGATGAGGGAGCGCCCACTTGCTCAGATACGGCTCTGTGACCCACTTTCTTCTGAAAAACAAGGCAAGTGACAGAAAGCAGGGTGGGGATGGCCTAGTGTGGCTCATAGGGCGTCGTTAACATTCCACAGTCCCCAGCCTCAGTCATCTTAAGGACAGACACTGACGGCTGGAACAGAGACAACAGGAGCCATTCCCAGTCTTTCAACTTCCCTGGGCTGGGGGTGCAGTTCAGGGGTCGGGCTCTTGCTTTGCTTGCGTGCGGCTTGGGGTTCCTTCCCCAACACCACGCCAAAAAAAAAAAATAATAAATAAAAGACATTTACCACATTCGGTTCAAAGTTAGGAGTTGGAGAGCATGGCGAAATTTAGTGCAGTGATGGCAAACCACGCACGCATTCCGCAGTGAGCACAGAGCTCCCTCTGTCAGAAGCTGAGCCAGTCACCCAGCATCCCCAGCAGCTGAGCATCAGATAACAGCGCGTGCAGGAGCAGTCGGAGCCTTACAATAAAAAAGTGGGTTTGGGGTTTTGGTTTGGGCACTAAACGGTCTCTAAAAAGGTTTGCCACAACCCATCTAGTGTTAAAGAGACTTAATTCTAGGAAGATTCAGAAAAAAACAGAACCAGACTGGCAGCAAACTGAACCCCAAAGTCCTCCATTCACCATTCACTCTGCATCTGTGTAGGTTCACACCAGAACTGAGAACCCCACTCACTTCTGTCTCGGGGGTGTCAAACTCCAGAACCTGGTCCTGAGGCTCCCGTGGCACAAATTCAGTATATCCAAAGCTGAATGTCATCCCCCAAACCCGCTCTTCTGTGAACACGATTTCGATCATCACACCGTCACCACACACATGCTGAAGTCAGAGCCGCTGGTGTTCTCCCAGACGCCCCTTCTATTAGGTCCCCGAGACCTGAGAATTTGCGCTCTCATCTGTCTTTCCAATCTATCTCTTTTCTCCCGATTTTCCCGTCGTTGGCCTCAAATGACTTACAAATGCCTGCTAACTTTCCCCTGCTGAGCCTCTTTTCCCATTAGTCTCTTGTGTTTTTTGTTTTTGTTTTTGTTTTGTGGTGATAAACCCATGCATATGCTAAGCCTATGTTCTATCACTGAGCCACACCCCTGGCCCGTTTTGTCTTTTTAGAAATCTAAATCTTATAGCTAAAACTTTAGGGTTTGCTTTAAAATGCTTCAACCAAAATAAACTATGAATTGATAAATGAATCCAGACTGGCCAAATAAAGACTGTTGTTAAAGCTGGATGTCGGGCTACTGATGATCTGTTAAGACTGTACTCAGTACTTCCTTGTGTGGTTAAATTTTTCTGCGAGGGAGATCCAAATCTGTATCACTTTGTTGACAAAATGGTTTCATCCTCTCCTAAGTGCCCAGGGGATAAAGTCCAGACTGTGTGGTAACTGATGGCACATATGGCCCTTCACTACTGAGCTCAGCTTCAGCCCCCATCAAGCTCCCTACTGCCCCCAAATCTAGCATGTGAATCTTTCATCCAGCCACATGCTTTACTTCTCTGTGCATAAAAATGCTGCGATCACCATTCATTAATTCATTCAACCGACCAACAGGTATGGTTTGCCACGGGTCTGGTTCTGCGCTATAGAGAGGATAAAGAAATGTTTGAGGCAAAGGACTTTGAAGAGCTCACAGTTCCCACAAGGAGACAAGTTCCCAAAGCGGAACTGAATGAGTCAACTCAACAAATTTCACAGTAAGAAACAACATAGAATTTGAAAACATTTCTGCTCTTGAATTTCTAAGGAAGACGGAGAGTAAAGCACAATGGTGTCATAGAGACATGGGTGTTTAGTCACCACTGGGAGGGAAGTACGGCTATTAGAAGGTACACTTCATAAACAGAAGGAAATGGTCCCTTTGCAGAGCTGATCTGAAAACAGCTCACAGGAGTAGAAGAGGGTGGTGCTTCTGCATTAAGCAGAGTCCAGCCCCTGCTATGAAGAAGCAAATGGTTACCAACATCTTTAAACAACGGTAGACTGGTTTACGGCGTGGCAGGCCAAGCCCTCCTCGGATTGGGGCCACTCACCCTTCTTCACGGCCACGGTCAGGGTGGACATGCTACTCAGTCCCTGCTGGTCCTTCACTGTTAACCGGAAGTGGTGGGTACCCACCTGGAGGCCAGTCACCGTGGCTACTGCTGTGTCCCCATTTGCCATCTTCACTGCGCTGGGGCCTCTGTGAAACACAAAAGTGAAAACAAAAAAAGGAGGCAGGGGGCTGTGAGTATGTCAGTGCTGTGGTTCGTGCCCTCGCAAGTACTCTTCCAAGATGACTCTTTATTCACTTGTACTCTCTAGCTCAGTGTAACAGTCAGGAGCCAAAGCCATGCAGGCAGAGCCTGCTAGATTCCTGGGAAGAGGATTGTTTGTTGTTGTTTCTTATTTTTTTCTAATTGGGCTCTCAGTGAAATGATCTATCTTTGGAAAATTGAATCTTAGAAACTGTTCCCATTTCTTTGAATAAAATCAGGTTAACTCCCCATGTATTTTTAGGTGGAGAATGGAGGAGGAAGGAACAACCCAGACAATGAACCTCCAAAAGAGAATTATAGAAGAGTCACTAAGATCACAGGGTTGGGAGTCAGAAAGACCTAGGAGTGTGCCTTGACCCCTTCTCTTCCTATCTGGAATGTGAGGCCATATGATCTCACTGGTCTCTATGAGCCTTGGTCTTTAAACATCAAAAGGAAACAGGATTAGCATGTCTATTAAACACTAGATATAGGATGCTTTGAGACTGAGCTGTGAAGTTCAGAGAACATCAAAAAAATCAGAGCATCCCTTTAAGCCCTGCATTTCTGCTGTCCACAGTCACTGCAGGACAGGCTGGTGTAGTCTCGACAGGACCACTCACCCCAAAGTTCCTGTCCACCGGCCTGCCCACCTCTTCTGCTGTCAGTGGAAGGCCACCTCGCCTGTCCACATCTGACATATTCTTCCCAACATGCCCAGTTACTTCTAGAAATGTGCTTAAATCCTGACCAGCTCAAGCGGAGTGTTTAGCATTGATCTGCAGAGAAGGGGTACGGTCACTCGACTGGAGTTGGAAACAGAGAAGCTGGGGTGTCACAGACTACCTGATGTGCTCCCAGCGGTAGAAGACAATGCCGTGGTCGTCGCTGCTCCTGCTCCCATCCAGGGTAGCACTGTTCACCGGGAAGACCAGCTCCTTATCAGGGCCGGCCACAGCCACAGGAGGCCTGTTGTCTTCTGGGAATGCAGAAACAGCATGAAAAAGGATTTCCTCTTTGCATGTAGACTGCAATCCCATTTCCTTGATTTAAAAGCAAACTATTCCTACTGAGCCCAGGCTAGGGTACAGTGTCCACCGGGAATCTTGGGGTGAAACACGACAGCCTCCAGCTGACTCAGGAGTGGAATATTCTCAGGCAGAACCTGAGTCACAGGCAGCAAAAGGCACTGGGGCCCCGCTGCATATGAGGCTGGGGTCTTCAGAGGACCTTCAGGGCTCAGCGAGTCAGGATGGAGTGGAGGGGGGAAACACACAAAGAGGAAAAGAGGAAGGGAGGGAGGAGGGGAAGAAATGGACAGTGGCGTACAGAGACCTGCTTTGTCAGGCAGGGAGGACTTCCTGTCATCTCTGTAGCCCCACTGCCTGGTAAATAGCAAAGGTTCAAATAATTTTGGCTAAAAGTTGAAGGAAAAAAAAGATATGAAGTTATTACTTATAGTATTATTGTTATAAATAGATACAACTTTTGTTTTAAAAAAACAAAGAAGTCATGTAAAGCACTGAATGAATAAGTAAAAAAAAAAAATAATAAGCCATCTCTAAGTGGAGGTGTCCCCACCAAAGGACACTGGGAATAACAGGCACCGAGGAAAGATGACCCTCTCTTGGAGAAAGGCTCTAAGCAGAGGCCGCTGTGAAGCCCAGGCCCGGCTGCCGGGAAGGCGCCCGAAGACAGAGGTGGGCAGGGCGCTGGGCTTCCATGGCTCCACAGACAGACTGAGCGGGACCAGCGCCCCAATGCGGGCTGCACCTGGCAACCTCAGCAGGGTTCCCTGGGACTTGCTGTCACCAAGTGGGACAATGAGACACTTGTGGTACGCAGGATGGCTCTCACTGTGTCCCTCGTGCCACGGTCTAGAGACATAGTCAAGATGAGATTCCGAACCCCCAAAGAAAACTGAATTTAAATATAGCAGTATCTCCCACAGTCCTGCTTCCTGACGGCTCAGAGACACGGATGTACCAACTGGATACACCTGAAGCCCAGATGCCCTGTTATTTCATCTCTGGAGCCAAATCTCATCTCCATCTCACCTACCAGGTTGGACAATCACGGTGACCTCCGCAGTGGACTGCTGTCCTGAAGAATCTGTCACTATCAGCTGGAATGTGTATTCCCCTTCCTGCATTGCAGACACGTGCAGGTACGGGGTTCCTGCTCCCTGAGGAAGAGCAGACAAGAGGAAACAAAAAAAAAAAGGGTGATGTTAAAGCAGCATAAGTAAAAAGCACAATTTAATGCAAACCAATGATTTTACTCCATACAGGGACCCTGCTTGAAGATGAAATATGTGGGAACCCAGGAAAATGTAATTTAAATTCCATCATGTATCCTCACAGTACCGATGGAATGTAAATTAATACAGCCTTTTCAGAAGCTAACATGGTGACAGATATTAAAGCGCAAAATGAGAACTTTCTTCAGCCACCAACTCCCCTTCTCAGCATCTCCTCCAAAGGACTGTACAGGTGACTCGCTGCACACGGGTGTCGACTGAGGCTCTCTGTACTAGGGAAAAATGGAAACGAACTGAATGCCCACCAAGAGAGGGGGCCAAACTCCTCGGATATACTATGGAAGCCAGTTTAAAAGTGAGAAGTGGCTGAGGTAGGAGGAGCGTTGTGAGTTCCAGGCCGGCTTGGGCTACAACGCAAGCGCAAGGCCGGCCTGAGCTACACAGTGCGATCCTGCCTCAGAAAACCAGGGCCGGGAGTTTGGCTCAGTGATTCAAGCACCTGTCTGACAAGCGCGAGGTCGTGAGTTCAATCCCTGGTGCTGCAAAAAATAAATAAAAATAAATAAATAAATAAAAAATAAAAGTGAGAAGTTTGCACTGGGGTGTGTCTCAGGGTACAGCATTTGGATGGCACATACAAGGCGTGGGTTCATTCTCAAGGATCAATAAAGAAATGAAGCCTAAATGAATCAGGTAGGTTTATAAGTACTAATACGAAAAATGTCAAAAACATGCTAAGCAAAACAAGCAAGGTGTGGAACAACACAAACACTTGTGATACTGCTACACATGCAAATATAAAAATACACACACACACACACACACACATACACACACAGAAAGGATTCCAGAGCACACATCCAAAAAAGAGCTAAGTGATTATCTCTAGGCAGGGACATGGTGGTCAAGGTAAATTTTTATCTTATCAGAAATCATCTGCACCACTTTTTGGTTCTACTATTTTGTTTGTGTATTATTTTAGTAATAAAAATAATTTTTCTTTTTAAACTCTGAGGCAGGGCCAGGGATTTAGCTCAGTGGCTTAAGCGACTGCCTGGAAAGTGTGAGGTCATAAGTTCCATCCCTGGTACCAAAATAAATAAATAAATAAATAAACTCTGAGGCAAAAATCCTCTCTCCCTGCCTCCCTCCTTTCCTGTTGCTGCTATGCTGTTGGTGGTAATAGTTTAAAGTTCATGGCATCAAAAGAGCCTTTTAATTTGAAATCTGATTACAATTTCTTTACTTTTAGAGATCCCAAGATTGTCTAAAGAGAGATCTACCTGTACGCTATTTGTTAAAAGTTTTGATGGAAAACTGACAAAGAAAGTTGATAAATCAATTGTGTTGTCACAAGAACAGCTTCTAAACTTTGAAATGCAGAAAAACTTGTAAAAACTTTAAAAGAAAATGCCTCTCCCTCCCCCTCTGCCTCCCCCTCCCCACCCCTCTTCTCCCACCCTCCTTCTCCTTCTCTCTCTGTGGCTTGAGCCCAAGGTTGCGGACACTTTATGAGGAAGGCCTAGAAGGAGGTCTTCTGGTCATGGAGAGTGGACACCCTTGAAGAGGATTGTGGCACCCTGGTGGCTTCATCTTCTTGCTTTCTGGCTACCACAGCTGAGTGATGTATTATCTCACCACAGGGCCAAATGACCACAGACAGAGACCTCTGACACTGTGAGCCAAAATAAACAATTTCTCTTTATAAGCTGATTATCACAGGTGTTTGTTATATCACGAAGCATAGATCAAGCTCATACACACGTACACGCAAAGCAAAAGTTTCAAAGTTATTAGGTATTAGACAATATACTTAAAAGGTTTGAGCAAAATATAGATATAAAGAAACTCAGGAAGAATTCACTAGAACTGAGGGTCATGTTGCACACCTGTAATCTGAGCACTTTGGGGAACTGAGGCTCTGAGCACTTTGGGGAACTGAGGCAGAAGGATCACGAGTTTGAGGTTAGTCCAGGCAATTTAGCCACTTAGCAAACCCTGACTCAAAATTAAAATATTAAAAAGATCTAAGGGTGTAGCTCAGTGTAAAAGTTGTGGGTTCAATTGTCAGTGAAAACAAAAATGGGAGAGAGAGAGAATCAAGACAGCACAGAGTTTCTAAATTAGGGGAAACAGGGCCAGGTATGGCAGTGCACACCTGTAATCCCAGCACTTAGGAGGCTGAGGCAGAAGGATCGATGTGAGTTCAAGGCCAGTCTGGGCGCCATAATGAACACAAGGTCACCATGAACTACATATAGAGACACTGTCTCAAAACAACAACAACAACAACATAAATAAATAAATAAATAAAATATAAAATAAAATATGAAAAACAGAACACATTTTCTTATAATGAGATTTAGATTACATTATTTCTAAGGTTTCTTTCAATAATAAAATATTTATCTAACAACTATTGGGTCAGACTTCTCCCAACCTGACTTTAAGATCTAGCTGTCAACACAGGGTCACTTGGTTGGTGTTCTGTGCTTGTCCAATTAAGGGTGGGGAAGGGATATACAGTAAATTTAGAAGATTTGTGTGTTCAGTTGCTCCTGTTATTAAATTATCTAACAGACAATTTTACAAAATAGATTTTTTGTAACTGCCCCCAAACCAATACATGACTGAGAGAAACACACATGGATGGAAGGATGAATGGAGAGACAGACAGACCCAGATAAATAGACAGATGTGGAAGACAATGAAAAGTCTATAGGCAGAATGGGGAACTTGGGGAGAGAACGATGTGCCTTTTGAGAACCCGCCACGGTGGGCAGAGAGGCAGCAACCAGAATAAAGCCCACCTGCCTCCCCGGTGAGTGTGCGCAACTGCACAGACTCCAGGAAAGAAAGACATGTGTGTCCCATAGGCCTACCGGTGCGCGGGCTACGAATCAAGGACTCCCCCCCCACACACCCGTAAGCAACCTGCTGGCTCAGAGGACCCGCTAAGTTCATAGCAACTAAGGTACATAAAGCAACTAAATGTTTGTATTGTTAGGTTATTTTACAGGCCTGGTGCCCGCAGTCTGAGCATTTCTTGGGAAGATGACATTGTGCACTGTGGCAAATATGTGGGATTGTCCTCTGTCTTGTCTTCGAGCCCCAATATCATTCTCATTATTTTGCTTAATTTTGATTAATTTTTGTTTCTTCTTTTTTTTTTCTTCATTTCATATCCTGTTTTTACTGGTTTTATTGTTTTGTTTTTGGTTTGTTTTTGCTATACCTAATGGAATGGTCAACTACTCTGAAAATAACAAGATACACTATAGTAGTTATTGTTTTCATAGTATCTCTCCTTGAAGTTCTATGCCAGTTCTACTGCTTTGTTTTGATGGTTCTGTTGTCTTTTGTTGGATTCTACTATCTTTAAAATAAAATTTTAAAAAATTAAAAAAAAAAAAAGAATGGGGAACTTGCCTGCATGGCCACCTCTTTGCTCTCACTGCCAGGGCCCAGGGACCACTCATAGAGCACAATCTGGTGATCATCACTGCTCTGGTTTCCATTCAAGGTGATGGCATTTTGGGGCAAAGTAATGGTCTGATTTGCTCCTGCATTGGCAACAGGCGGATAGTCCACAGCATGGTTGACTATTAGGGTGGCAGTCGTGGAGTTAGTGGCCCCATCTGAGTCTGTAACAGTCAACCTACAAAAAGAAGAGGAAGCAATTACATTGCAAGAACATGCCCAATCTTAAGGCAAAAGGTCAGGTTAGCCTGTTCAGTGTTCAGTTTTCAGAATAGGTGTAAACACAGACTTGAGGATGAAGCTAAGAAAAGCACATAGACTTGAAGATATTTTTGTTAGCTTTGCTGTTTGCTGTTAATTTATTAAGTCAGAACAAATTCACGTTAAAGTTCAACCTTTATGGAATTCTGGGCAGTCTTTGAGATGCTGGGTGGAGAAACTACCCTCGGCTAACACAGAAGCCGTGGCTCTCTAACAGTTTAGATGAAGAACATTACCAGGGTAAGTTCTGTCTTCAAGCTTGGACATTTAGAAATAGGCCATCCTTCACGAATTCTCAGCATGAATTTTCTTTGAAAGCAATTTTAAGATTAAACAATTTAATGTACAAGCTGAGGTTCAACCCTCAAACAGAAAAGTAAACCCCACCAGCCCTCTGGTAGCAAATGGATTCCTGGTGCGGCATGAGAACAGTGAAATTGCCAACAGGCCACACCATCCCTCTGGGCCAAAGAGGGCAGCAAGCGCACGGGTAGATGCTAAACAGTGCAAAGCACAGGGTGAGAATGAAGCGCCAGGAAAGGCAGCCCAAGGGCAAGCAGGTGCCCAAGGTGCCTGTGTGTGCTGGGCTTCCTACCACACCATGCTGCACAGGTCACACAAGCGAAGGCCACACTCCATGCTACTCAGGTCCAAACACCTAGTACTTCTAGTACAGGGTCCTTCCTTTTCAATCAGGCTGTCAGGACAGTCCAGGGAATTTCTTCCTGGCTTAGCATCAGAAAAACGACTCAACCTCTCAGAGAGGAATAATCAAATAAAAGGAACAAAAGCATCTAATAAAGTGGCATATCACCACATACAAATTTTACCTCAATAAAGTGTCAAAGAAATAATTTTCATAATATCTTTTTTGAAGTCTCCTCAGGGTTTTTATATCAGGAAGTTCCCAGGAATCCATATTAACAAACTTCTCAAATGAAAAAGGTGACAATAATTTAATAAATGTATCAAACGTCTTTAAAACACACATACTTCCAACCCAAAAATATTACTTGTACTCCAAAATTGTACTATAAAGATACTCAAACATTAAATAATGAGGCTAAACGAAGAAAATACAATATAGCACTATAGTATCCAGTATGATGTTGCAGAATACTCAATGGCTTGATATTCATGGTAAACTGCTTTCCCCGCCCACTTTGATATCACACTGGCTATGGCAGAAGACTGAGGAATGTACACACACCTGGATGGATTCTATTACCAGGTAATATTCGTATCTCATGCTCAGGTTCCAAAGGAACTGTCTTCCTAGTCGTTCCCCTCACAATCATTTACAAACCTTCACATTGTCTGCCTTCCCCACTTCCCCCTCCTCTAGACGAGGGAGTATATAAGTTTAGAAAGTCTTTCTTCACCTCTACACCACACACTGCAATAGAATCCAACACCAAAAAGGAACGAATTACTGAGCCAGATAACAGCACCAATGAATCTCAGTCATTTGCTGAGTGAGAAAAACCAGGAAAACAGTAAACACTGTACGATTCCATTAAGACAAATTCTAAAGATGGCACAATAATTGACAGTGGCAGAAAGCGGATCAGTTCCTGTTCAAGAACGAGAGTACAGGAAAAGATGAACAGGAAAGGGGCATGCGGGATTCTGAGGGCAATGAGAATGTGGATTATTTTGATTAGGGTGATGGTTTCACAGGTAAACAACTGTGTCAAAATGCATCAAATATTATCCTTTAAATATGTGCAGCTTACCGTACTGCAGTCAGACCTTTAAAAGTCATAAAAAGGAACAGATTCAAATAATTATGTAATTAGCAGATAATCATACAACTGTGCTGTACTTCGACTCTGAAGATGCAAACTTGGTTGCCAGTCACCCAACAGACCAGAAAGAGGCTAGCTCTGTACTATTCCTAACATCTCCAACCAGCAAACAGGCCCTCTGCATGTGAACTGATGAAGATAGTCAGTCTACACAGGCAGCCAACCAGCCCCCTCCCCAAGAAACCAAATCAGTCTTGCCTCTTGATCCGAATAAAATACAGCACTTTCAGAATATCAGTTTAAACCAATGGTCAAAACATAAGCAGTGGAAATCACAGTCAAAGCGGGCTCACTTGCCTGAAAGTATAGTTACCAGGAACAAGGTGAGACAGGTATAAGACGGGGGAATCAACGGAGGTCTTCTCTTCTAAGAAAGGCCCGCTAACTTCTTCCCAGTGATAACTCACTATTTCAGTATCATCTGTACTTTCTATAAGATTAACAGATAAGAGCTAGAATGAAATATGAGAAGAGAAAAACAAACTGTATTTACTGCATACAGACACTCCTCACTTAACAACCAAGTTCTGTTCCTGTGACTAGGTTCTTAACTGAATTGGTCACTAAATGAGGATTTGCACAAAGTATGTACAGTACAATATTGAGAACAAAGAAAGTCAAGGGACACTCCAACCTGACAACTTCACTTTTATTTATATAACTTACATGCATTATTGTATAAATGAACATAAAATTACTGTACTGCACAGTATGGTCATCAAAAATGACAGTACTATAAAGAAGGTATAAAGAAGGTATACTATATTAAAAAAAAGACATTGAGGCTCTATGGACAAGACGTATGGAACTGTACATTAAAAAAAAAAAAAAAGACAAGTTGTAAGTCCAAAGACTGTGCCTCAGTCATGAGTCCGAACAGTTGTTAAACAGGCAGGGTGTTAAATGAGGAATATCTGTATTGAAATTCATTTTTATATGAATTATACACTTGCACAGATGGCAAAGGTATATACTATGTAATGGAAAGAGGAAAGCATGTTCCTACACCCTAAATTACCAGGATGACTCTTGTCCCCTGGAGATGCACCAGGTTTGAGTGGTTCCCTCTCAGTTGAGTATTTCAGAGGCACAGCGACAGGCGCTGCTGCTGTTTAGAAACCAGGAATGAACAGAGCACAGCACTCTGAAACGCTGCTGCTTCAACTCCTCTCAGCCACGGCATGTGATACCCTCCTCACCATTTCACACAGGCATCTGAACTGACAGATTCCTAAGGATGCAAAGAGCTGCCTATCCACAATTTATAGAACACCTTTTACTGCATTAACTGTTAAGGTGTAAACCCAGAGAGAGCTGTCTCCAGAATGACAATTTCCCACTTGAAAGAAACAAAATGTTTCATGTAAAGTCATAGAATTGCAGACCTGGAAGGGACCCAGTGGCATCAAAATTGTTGAAGGAAAGAACAAGTTCCTGTGACACATTCACAGTCCTGAGTAACGGAGTCTTGTAACTAAGCCATATCGAGCTCAGCAAAACGGGATGCTTTTTGCCATGTCATTATCTCCATAGAAAACAAGCTTTATTTTAAATAGACTGAATAGCTGCAGACGGGCAGGCAGACGTGGTGCTGTACATCTACCGGCTGGCAGAGTACCGACTCTTAACTCGCACGAGATTCGGCATTAGCTTTGTGATTACGCAGGTGCAGAGTACACAGGTATTGTTGAACCAAGTCAAGCACAAGACACGTTTAGAATCTGTTCTCACCACAGACCACATCTCTGCTAGAGGGAACGAGCTCTGAACTAAATTAGCAAATGAAGCGCTCCCTACGCCCACAAAGGCAGACCCACTGAGAGCTGTTTAAAGTGAAAACAGCTAGTTACATGTGTCACAAACAATCAAAGAAGCCTCTTCAACAACTATTTTAATTTCATATCAAACAGCTGGACCCTAAAGAACATCTTAGCACAAATAAAGGAAATATAACCGAAAGGCAAGCAGGCAAGTGACATAGGAGAGGTGAGAAACCGAAGACCTCTCAGAGCCAAAACTAAAGGAGACAGCAACTGATCAGCAAGTTAGCCTGCAAGTTCCGCCTGCCCTGAGGCAGAGCACCCCATAAACCCCTCAGTGTAAGTCCAGGGAAGACCCCAAGCATCTGGGGATACACACGGCTGCCGTCAAGGAGGGCCAACGTCAGAGGCAGAGTGAGCTCTTGTGCTTGTGGATAAACAACAGCTACAGGTGGCAGATTGTCTCTTCCAGCTGTGTGACAGAAAAAAGGACAGTGGCTAAGTCCATGTTGTGTACCTGTGTCAATAACCAAACAGATCATCTGCTTTCTACAGATGGATTAGGAAACGTCCTGCCTAGGAGTTTATCCCATCGGCCTAGACTCTGGAAACCCTCTGCTTCCTGCCAATGATCAGGGGGTGACTTTGGGCTCACCTTTCTGTGTAAGCCCAGAAAAAGGAGCCTTGATGGCAGCCTCAGATCCTGTGATGAGCTGGGTCTCCAATCTTTGACTGAAGGTGCCCACTGCCATCACTATGCTTCGCAGTGATGATAACCAGGCTGAATGTGCAAGGAGAGAGCCACTTTCCGCCCCCAACCCAGGGAAAGGTAGGAGGTGACCCGGCTCTTGAGGCGCAATAGGCTCAGGACACAGGCAGAGTCTCCAGTCCACCAAGGGGTGGTGGAGATGGGAGGTCCACTCATGTCATGTCCCAGTGTGCAGGCCTCAAACATGTCATCCAGCCAGCGCTGTGCTTGCTGCAACCTGTTTCTAATTCACATGAAGGCATTGATCTGCAGGTAGCGATGGGCTGCAAAGCCCAGGGTGGCCCACACGACTGTGTCTCCAATTCTCTTGCTCTTAAATGGATCATGAGGCCAGACAAAGCATCTGACAGAGAAGGCTAAGGTATCATCTGTCACCACCCCATTCAGCAATCAGTTGCACTGTAGACTAGAATAGCCGTGTTAAGCAAGTACCAAACATTACGCAGAAAGCAGGAAAAAACACCAAAAACATGATCCTTACTGTTTTCTCTATTATGGAGCCTAAGGTAAAGATGAAATATATTAACTGTGTCATCCAGGTGCCAAAACTTAAGATTACCTGTGTGACAAGAAGCCACTGTCTCACACCAACTCACCTGGCTTAACAGTGACATTGACAAATCCCTCTCCAAAGGCGTTGTCACTAGAAACAGTGACTTTGAAAGCATAAACTCCTGCTGACAGCTGCAACACAGGGAAAAATCACACAGGTGAGTGTGTAAAAGACATGGTAGGCCCATTACCCAGAGGCCACAATCCCCACATCAGCATAGAGAGGGCTCAGAAAAAAGTCCCATTTCCAGCTGTCTATGGGCTGCCACATGTTGGAGGCCTGGACACTGGGACACTAAAGGTCACCAGCACAGGCCATTCCATACATAGAGGCTATGTCTGCTTTCGTTTTAGGTGTTTTGTTTTGTTTTGAGTGCTGGAGATCAAATCCAAGGCCTTGCAGTTGCTAGGCTAGTGCTCTACCGCTGAGCTATTTTCCCAACCTGGAATCATGTATTTGTGGTCTGCAGCTCTGGTAAGCTGGCTGCCAGGAGTCTGGGCAGCACACTCTCTGAACAGGAGCCCAGTGATAAGGGGACATGTGAGCCATGTGGCACCAGGAGCAGAGTCTCAGGAAAAGAAGACAGTATAGTCACTGGATAAGAAAACAGAGCTCAAGCAGCAGGGCCTGTTTATTTTTCTGTATGGGCCAGGAAGAGGGCACATTTCTTCTTGCAAGGTTCTTTTCTCCTGAAGTAGCATTTGGCTGCCAAAGCACAGGTAAACTGGAAATGGAATTGTAGACAGCTCTAAGAAATAAGCCTGACTGGGAACAGCAATAAACAGAATGTTGCTAATACTGCAAAGATTGCCAGAACACAGAAATCGCTGGGCACCTCGCTAACCCAAAATGAAGAAAAGCTATCCAAAAATCTTTTTATTTAACCATCTGTCTGTCTAATTACATGCTTAAAACTTTATTTATGCCCTCCTTTCATTTCTTTTTGACACAGGGTCCCACTATGTTGCCAAGACAGCCTCTAACTCCTGGGCTCCCTCCTGCCTCAGTTTTCCAAGTAGCTGGAACTATAGGTGTGCACTACCACACCCAGCTTCTTCTTTTGATCTTAATCATAAGACTGAATCCTGGGTTCAGCAGCTAAGACTGTTAATTGGATTCTATGGTGTGCTGTCAAATGTAATGCATCCCAGGCACTTACGTGAGACAGGTTAAGAGTCTGTGTGTTTCCTAGCTTGAGTTCACCTTGGTAGTCCACAGGGTGGCTTATCAAGCTCCATTCATAGTTGTAGGTTGTATCTGAGAGCAAATCAGAAATATGAGGTGTTACAATTCTGAGAGGCCACTCATAGCCTTAGCAGAGGTGAAAGAGATGCTAGCCTCACACCCAGCAGTACTGATGACCTTAGAGCAGTGATGGCGAACCTTTTAGAGTTTTCAGTGATAACAAGCAGCCTGCTGTGGCACCCATGCCACAGGTTTGCCACTGCTGCTTAGATCGACTAAACTCCCCTTTTGCACATTACCCAAGAAGCGAATAACAAGGTTCCCATGTCTTTTTAAAGTAACATTTATTTTTATTCCAAAAACATACAACTCACATAAAACGTGGAAAATATAAAAAGTTAAACAAAACAAAGCAAACCCTCCCTAATCTCACTGTTAGCACTCAGTGACTTAGTTTCCAGGGTGCTACACCTGACTATCCAGGTAAGTTTAACAATATCATTCACTGAACTTCTTGTCTCTTTAATAAAAAGGCAAGGAGATTTCAACTCACTTGATCTCTGTAGGGGTTTAAGGACACAGAAATAAAGCATGTTAAGCTAAAGCTGTCCCCACCTTCAGGTAGTAGTAAATACGAGGTGCCTCATTTCAGATGATTAAAATGCAAAGTCGAATATTGTCTCTGTTTACAAAATTTTGACCCACATGTGATAGGAAGAAAGATGAATAAAGGAACGTGACACATATACAGAATAGGGCATTATTCAGTCATATAAAGGACAAAACTTTGTCATTTGCAAAAAAATGGATGGATATGGAAATTGTCATGTTTAGCAAAATAAGTCGAACTTAGAAAGGCAAATGTCACATGCAGACTCCAAAAAACTGACAGGAAAAAAGAAAGGAGACTATAATTAGACAAGAAGAAGGGAGGAAAGGGAAGAAATGGGGGTATCAGGGTGGGTAATGGGGGCAGGAATACAATCAAAATGCATTATGCACATTGAACTCAAAAAAACATATAAAATAGGGGAAGCATAAAGTATGTTATGTGCATGTACAAATCTGGCAAACCAAAACACATTCATCTGTATAACCTATGTATACTAATAAAAAATGTGGGAAAAAGGAGAAATAACCAAATATCTTCAGACTGCACATGACAGGCCATATGGATAGGTCAGACAGTCACCGAACAAGAGAGCAGAGAGGAAGAAAAGGCATCACGGACATGTCTTATTCTGACAACCTCCAAGCAGCAGTGTGTGGCCAACAACACACATCCACAAGACACCTGTGGTGTGGGCCACCTCCCTGTCCCTCCCCCTGGGAACCTCAGGCTCTTTGGGCCACTGCAGACCAGGACCTGGTCTGTGACCTCTCCTGCTCTAACAGAACACTCTGCTTTGTATCATCAGAACTTGCTGATTTTCCATCCTGACCCATGCGAGGATGTGTGCCATTTTTAATTCCCCGCGCTCTCCTTCCATTTAAAACTATTTCAATAAGCTTTGATGCTCATGATCACGAAGCCTTTTCTTCCACCCTAGATCCTTAGTTTGCGATATTGTTGAGTGTTGTGGATACGATTTGGGATTACAAAGAATCTGTAAGGACAGTGCTGGAAAACATCCCAGCCCTACTGACCCCAGCAGTCCCCAAGTGAAGGCAAGCTCTGACCTGCAGGGGGCGCTGGCACAACCAAGGCCTTCAATTCCACGGAGTCGTGAGGTAAGGTGAGAAAGAGGTTATCACCAGCAGACACCAACAGCAACTGGGCTACAGGTTAATCAGAAACAATACATACCGTTAGGTAATGTGGTAGTTTATGTACTGTCCCACAACAGATCTGTTTCAAGAATCTACAAAACATAAAACTATGTTTTTGTAATCAATTTTCATATCACTTTATCTAAGATACTTTTGCCTCTGGTTGGTAACTGACCATGCCCGGTACCGTGCTGTGAGACAGACTGCACCTTCAAACCATCGACAGGAGCTGGCACTGGGAAGACAGTGAGGGCTCAAACTGACCAAGTGACATGTGCGGCATTGAGAGTTTCACAAAACAGGTAGGCACTATGGATCGGGTGTATTCTCTCGTTACCTGATTTCCTCCTTCTTTATTTACTTTTGGCAGTACCAGGGCTTCAACCCAGGGCCTTTACACTGAGATGGATCCCCGGCCCTTTTTTATTTTAATTAATTAATTTTTTAAAACACGATCTCACTAAGTCACTAAGTTATCCAGGCTGAGCTCAAACTTGTGGTCCTCCTGCCTTACCCTTCCAGAGTGCCAGAATTACAAGCATACACCATCACACCCATCTTTGTGCCATCCTTAGTTATAAAAAGACTGAGTACAGTCATAAGTGTTTCTGTGTCATTAGTCACACACCACTTAGTTCTGACAGTAACCTCATGAATGACAGCTAATGGGCTTACCCTTGAAAGCTTTCCAAAAGAAAATCCAGAGGACCGCAACGTGGAAAGGCTATTGTAACTCAAGAAACAAGGATGCTGACTACATCAAAAGCACTCATCTACTAACTCAGCCTAGGGAACAATACCTTATAATGGGGATTGTACAGTATAGTCATGTTATGGGTCTGAAAGCTTGGCTCAAGTGGACATCCATCTCACTTGTAAAACAGAAGGTATCATATCAACATCTCACACAGAGAAAAGCAAAGATTTAAAAAACAATCAACAACAAAGCTGAGTGATCCCCAGGAGTCGCAGAAGCACAGTGACACTGGAGGTACAGGTTCTCCAGCGAACCCTCCTCGCCTGTGACCTTGGCCCTGCAGTGTCCCCAGGCCAGCGGCAGAGGAGCTCATAGGTTTACCCCTCCCATCATCCTCACTAACTCAGGTCCTAAAAGTCAGCATTGGTGACCTACAAAGAACAGCAGTCTACATCTCTATTTTTTTAAAGAGAACAAAACCAAGTTGGCCTGAGCTACACAGTGTGACCCTGCCTCAAAAAACCAGGGCTGGGAGTTTGGCTCAGTGGCTTAAGCACCTGCCCTGGTAGGTGCGAGGTTGTGAGTTCAATCCCCGATGCCGGAAAAAAAAAAAAAAAAAAAAGAGAGAATAAAACCAAACAAAATAAAACAGAATAAAACCAATTGAAACAAAACAATGAATATGATACAGGACTTCAAAACAAGATAATAGGAAATCAATAATGGCTACTATAATACTTCTTGTTATCTTCAAAATAGTGCCCATACCATCAGACACAATAAAATCAAACAAAACAGAACAGAATAAAACCAATCAAAACAAAACAATGAAAGCAATACAGGATTTCAAAACAAGATAATAGAAAATCAACAGTGGCTACCATAGTAATCTTATCTTCAAAATAGCAACACATGCCATCAGATATAATAAAATTGAACAAAACAAAACAGAATAAAACCAAACAAAACAAAACAATGAAAATGATACAGGACTTTAAAGCAAGATAATATGGAATTAACAATGGTTACCACCTTCAGAAGGAAATTCCCCAGAGTTGCTATGTTACATATTGTTATCCTCTAAATAAATGCTCAGAATACCTGCTTTAGACCTGCAAAGTTGATCAGACAATACAGGCATTAACTTCTCTTTTTACTGCAGTGGCTCTCATCTCAGCCTGTGTTTCTCCGAATCAGCTGGTTACTTGGGGTGAAGGGCCCTCAGCACTTTTTGTCTCCCATCTTGCATGCTGGCTGGCTCACAGAAAGGGGTAGGCCCAGCCCACGACTGCCACTGGCTCACAGGAAGGGGTTCACAGCTTCTTCTTGGTTCTGTTCCCACGACACATGGCTGCCACTGCCTCACAGGAAAAGGCTGGCCCAGCCCACAACTGCTGCTGGCTCACCTGGGTCTCTATTTTACAACAAAGAAACCGAGTCCCAGAAAGACAAAGTAAGTTGTCCTAGACTATACAGATAGTTAAGAGTAGGCCCACCAGTATTTAATTTTTTTCTTTCTTTCTTTTTTTTGTACCAGGGATCGAACTCACGACCTTGCCCTTGCCAGGCAGGCAATTATTTAATTTACATGTATTTATTTCAATTAACCGCTACAGTTCAAACTGAACTGTGCCAGGTGCTGTTCCAAAGGCCTCAAAATAATGGGTTTGTTTATTCCTTCTACCCTCACGCAATTGCGAGAAGCTGGAGTTGTCTGAAAGACACGTATCTGTATGACAGATTGTACAGACTGGTCTCCACCTAGTAGGACATCGTGATGCTGGAGATAGAACGTTGTACACTGAAGCCAAAATTATCTTGGGCTGCCTTATGTTCTCTAGAAAAATACCCAATTACATCAGCCTTTGTATCTGACCTTACAGTCTCTTGACTATGAGGTGAACCTCTTGGAATGTGTGGCTAAACCTAGCAGAGCATTAGCCCCCTACAACCCTAAGCTAACAGTGCTATATTACAAGACATCTGAACCCACCAATGTATCTGTTACATGCATTGACTTAAAACTTTCTGTTCTTTGACTATAAAAGCTAACATAGCCTCTTTCACAGAGGAACCTGTCATTCAAGTAATGTGAATCTGGGTTTCTGGGCCATTCGTATGTGGCTGAGAATAAAATATTTTCTTACTTCCTTTATTTTTTTGTAATTTCCTTTAAAGCAGAGTTGTTATTTTGTGCTGACCGAAGCTACTGATAGCTCAAGGAACCTAATTCCAAGCCCAGTTTCCTTTTACATATGTTACTCAGCTTCTCTTCTACCATTGTCCTTTTCCCTCCTGAAACTCAGGATCAAAACAAATAATTTTTAAAAATTGACTAGCACTGACTTAGTGCACTTAAAATGGGGAAGGGAGGGCACTGTTGATTAGATCTCAGACATATCCTCAGCCAAACCTTTGAAATGGGCTGCAGGCACCCACACCGAGGCTGTGAGCTAACCTCTGAAACTTTACTTTTGTTTTTAAGTGGGGGAAAGGTTTATTTTGGCTCACAGTTTGTAGAAGTGACCTTTGAAACTTTCACCTCTGCTTCCTTCTGGACAACAGACCCCTCCTTTCAAACATACCCAATCCCATTCTTACAAGACAGTTTAACTTTGCCAGCACTCATCAACTCCTAACAAGGATGTAATCACCAGCCCTTCTTGTGGCTTAAAACTATAAACACAGCGCATTTTGCACAACTTTGGAGTACATGTTCAAGACTATTTGAGTCTGTATTTCCTAGAATTGCAATCCTAATTAGTTCCACATACATTCAATTTTCCGTGTTCTTGAGGTGGTTGATTTTGCTGAGTTGAAAGAAGGTAATCCCTTTACTGTAATATAATGGTAGTGGCTCCTGTGTGGAGTTGAGGATTATTTCCCTCTCTTTCCCCAGCATTCTAAATATAAAGAAAAATCACACTTAAATAATTAGGTGTGAACTGCTAAATTATCTTTCTTTAGATTTACAGAACCTCTGGCAATCTTCAGATTATATCTGAAGTACATCTCTTCTCACTGTGCATCAACCCTCACAAAGCATGCGCGCTGCTATGAGGTTTAACTTCCAGAAGGGTAATGTGTTTGTCTAAAGAATTACAGGAACAAGCCCTCGAAGGCGAAGGCCCATTATGATGTTCCAGCCAGAGGAAAAAGAAGGAAACAGGCAAGCTTTGGAAGACAACCTCACTAAGCACGTAAGTCTTTCTGCCCACTGCCCATGCACCTCCTTTCTCTCCCTATAGGAGCTCTTTTACATTCCTTAGCTCCCTAAAATGGTCTCATCTGGGGAGACAATAGGTCCCCTCCCATAGCCTCACAGTGCCAGGCCTTGAGGAAACCTGATTTCCTTCCCCCAATTTTTATCTGCAAGCATTGGCTTTTAAGTGGTGAGCAGACGGGTCAAAGTCCAGTAATACTATCCACAGTAAAGCTCAGAAAGCATGATCTTTAGGTCTTGCATAATCTAATAACTTACTAGAAAATCTAATTAAAGTTTTTCATGTCTCACCTCTGTGTACAGAGAGCTGTGTACTGGCTTATGCAATATAGGGCACTTTCTTTTTGGAACTAGAGAGAACCAAATTGTGTCACTCCAAAATATGACTCCAGGAGACACATAGCTACCATAAACAGGTCTTGTGGCATATGGATTTTTTTGAGTTGATGTTTTGTTTTATTCTGCTCGATTTTGTTTGTGGTACTGGGGATTGAACCTTCAAAGTTTTTAGTTTTTCTTTTGAGAAAGGCTCTCACCCACTCACCAAGTTGCCCGGGTTGGGCTCAAACTTGTGATCCTCCTGCTGCTCAGCTCCCCAGAGTGCTGGGATTACAAGTATGTGCCACCATACTCAGCTTCACTACAGGCTTTTAATGAACCTTACTACCTCTGGTCAATTCCATGCTATTTTCTTCATACAAATCTGATCATTTTGTTTTCCTGCTTAAGATCATTCAGGTATCCTCTCTACCTATCCAATAAAACACATATTCCTTAGCACAAGATACATGATTTTTCAGAATCTTCCCCAGCTTAAAACTCTACGTTCATACATTGCCCTTCCCCTTACACTCACACGATCAGTTCTGAGCATAATGACCTCCTTCCAGGTCACCCAGAATGTCACAGGAGCTCTTAAATGTTTATTCTCTTGCATAAGCAATGAACGGGAAGGGTGTAAAAATAATGCCTGTAAGACCAGTGCCCTGACAGGATGAGAAGCCTTAAGAGCTGCCCTGGATTCAAGGTCCTGCTCATCTCCCTTGGTTTCCCTTCCTCCCAGTGCAAGGGAAGCATCACGTTGTCCATCTACCTGTCAGCCTCCTCTCCTGGGCCATCGAGCCACTGAGGGCAAGACAATACTCATCTTTTATTCCCAGGACACAGCACTGTTTCTGGAACATGGCAGAGCCCCAGACTTACCTGTCTTGGGAGATATGGGGTGCTCAGAAGGGGAGGCCCCAGTGGGGACAGTGACGGTGGGAAGTGTCAGGGTGCTGAGCTCTGGGCTCCACTCGGTGACGGTGAGAATCGGGCTTTTCTCCACCGTGGCTGGGGTGAACTCCAGGCTGTCAGGAGGACTTCGAGAAGACATTAGAACCTATGAGATCAATTACATGGCTAAATTGTTATGGAAAAAAGTAGTGCCTTTTTCAAGCAATGCACTCTCATAAACATTTTTCATAAATAAGCATGAGTAATGTGAAAAACCATGATTAATACTCAAAAACCATGGAACACTAGACCCTCTTTCAAATACATATTCTCTTGGTTAATTGGATATGGTGGTGTACACCTATAATCCCAGAACTCCAGAGGCTGAGGTAGGAGGACTGCTGTGAGTTTGAGTCCAGCATAGACTACACAGTGAGTTCAAGGCCAGCTGGAACTATATAGCAAGATCCTGTCACAACCCCATCTCCCAAATTCTCTGTTATGTATTAAAAATATAAGACAACTGTGGATTGGACAACTAGTACAAGTGAACACACATTTCAAGATAAGGAGAAAATAACTGTAGTGGCCCCTGGACTAATCAGTGCAATGGATTAAAAGCTTGTGTTACCCCCCAAATTCACCTGTGAAAGTCCTAACCCTCACTGCGATAGGGGTTTTTTTTGGTGGGGGAGGCTGATTAGTTCATAAGGGTGGATCCCTCATCAATGGTATCAGTGCCATTATGTGCAGAGGCCTGAGAGCTGTGAGTTCCCTTTCCTCCACAGAAGACACAGCAACATGATGACTTCCTGCAAAACTAACAGGAGGGCACTCACCAGGAACCTGGCCCTGCAGCACCCTGATCACAGACTTCTAACTTGTAACAGACAACTTAAAGTTAGTCAAGTTGAAGTTTTTAAATTAAATACTATGTATTGGAGGGAAAGATGCACAATATGTTAATAAAGCACTCTTTCAGGACTCCACAGCCAGTGACTGGGTTGGGCCTGCAGGGAAACTCTTAACAGACTAAGAATATGGGCACCCGCTAAGGACATAAATAGCAAGGACCCCACAGAAAGCAAAGCTGCAATGTAAACTGGAGAGGCGCCATTGGTGTTTATGGAAAACACAGCTCTTTTTCTCTGTGGCTGAGTGTTAGGTACGAAAGGGCACTTTTTCTGTACCCGGACAGTGATACCACTAACAGGAACTGGACACCCTCGGAGCTGCAGGGAGTTACTAGGCAGCTGACAAAACCTGCAGTGAAATTCCTGGAACCAAGATATGAAAAAAAGATAAAGCTTTATATTTAAGGTTCCTTGATCAAACTAGAGAAATCAGTTGACCAAGAGGCTAGGTCTGCTGCAACTTTAAACTGATCGATTCCATGGAGCTTTGGGGCAACTGGTTTGTGAAGGGAGCTCTAGTGGATGAGTCCATTCATCACACCTCCACTTGCTAGGAGAAGAAGGAACTTCACAATTACTGCCCCCCCGGGGCTGCCGAGGAAGTGTGCAGAGCACACCACTGGGAGGCCTCTGCAAAGTCCTTAGGGTGAGCTGCGCTTCTATTCCCCTCAGTTTTATCATACCTGAAAAAACACCGTCAAGATGAAATCAAGAATAAAGAGGCTGCAGTGTAGCTCGGGGGTAGGGTAGTTGCCTAGGATGCATGAGGCCCGGGTTCTATTTCCAGCATGCACTCGTGCACGAACAGTGAAAGTTCACAGGAAATTAAAGCATAGGAAAGTCCAGGGAAATCAAAGTCGCTTGGATCAGGGTCACAAAGCCACCAGGAAATGGCTGAGAGGGCAGAAAAGGCTACCCTACTCCCTTCTGAAACATCTGATTTCCCAAAACTGAGTCTGCAATTCTTAGCTCCACTGTCAGGCAATCTGTCCAGAACTCTGTGCTTCAGAACTGGGGTGCAAGTGCATAGGACATGGCCCAGCAGAAGGAAACGGATTCTCTGCCTACTCCACTGAGTACCACCCTTCCCCACCCCCATCCTCTGTGTTAGGCTACGTCCTGTCAACAAAAGACTCAAATGGTTCTTCCTGTACTTTCTCTGCTCTTGAACAGTCATTTTAAGTGAAGCTGCCTTGTTTGTTCCCTGGCAAATACAGGGGCAAAAAATGTCCTTTGTCCTCTACAATCGTGATTTGTCTCTCTTAGATGTCGTGATTAACGGTGCTATTACTTGAATAATGTTGCTATGAACATTTCTGTAATGACTTTAGTATGGATATATGTTTCTATTTCTCTAGAGTAAATGCCTAGAGGTGGAATGACTGGGGTACTCAGTAACTACACCTAAAATTTTGAACTGGAAGACCATATCGCGAGAGCAGCTATAGCACTTTACATTCCCACTAGCAGAGGGTGAGGGCTCAGATCTCTCTATACTCTAATATATGCTCATTTTTTAATTTTTCTTTTAGTTTTTGGGGTGCCAAGGAAATCCAGGACCTCACACATGCAAGGCTAGCACTCAAGCATTGAACCACATCTCCATTCCTATCTTTTGTTTTCATTTATTTATTCATTATTATTATTTCGTGTGTGTATGTGTGTGTGTGTGTGTGTGTGCATGTGTGTGGTACTGGAGATCAAATTCAGGGGCACTCTAATATTGAGCCCTTTTTGTTTTTGGAGACAGGGTCTCACTAAATTGCTTTACCACTGAAGGACATTCCCAATCCTCTCACTCTTTCTGAGGCAAGGTTTCACTGTACTGCCCAGGCTGGCCTCGAACCCTCTCCCAGACTCAAACCATCCTCCTGCCTCAGCATCCTAGTAGTTGGGACTGGAGATGCACAACATAGAGGTGACCTCTCATTCTCTTCCCATCTGAAAAAGCTTTGTAAAGCTTGCATTCTTTCCTTAGAATCTCAGTCCTCCTACCTAATTAGGCCTGAGTTTCCAGACACCTGAGGCACCTGCTTTGGTCAATGTCCAAGGCCTCTGGGTGTGCAAGCTGGCTCTAGGGACTGCTTCAGGCCCCATTCAACTTTACTGGGTTGGGAGACACCCATAACTCAGAGCTGTCTATGCTGGGAAAGGAGGTGTCAGCCTTTAGTCATCACAGGGGCAGGACACTTAGCAGGAACCCAAGAACACTCACCTGTCCCCCAGGGCTGCTGCGGGATGGTGCCTGGAGCTGAGAAGCATCATCTTTCTCTGGGGTCTGTCCCAGGGACGGGGACAGAGCAGCCACAGAGGGAAACAGAGAGGGCATGGGTGCGGTGGGCCAGGTGGCCTCACTTAGTGTGGGGCGCGGCGGGGCATGAGGACTGAGCTCGAGGTCCTGTGGCTTGTCCTCCGTGGATCCTGAGGCCACTGGACCATCCGCTGGGGATGCAGATGCCTTGGGACTGTCCCCAGGTGATCCCAGGTGGTCCCCCGCAGATGCTGAGCCTGAAGGACTGTCCCCTACAATTGTTGAGTCAGCCCCTGTGGATGCTAGGTGGTCCCCCATGGATACTGAGGCCAAAGGACTGTCCTCCGTGGATGCTGGGTGGTCCCCCGCAGATACCGAGGCTGAGGGGCCATCCCCTAAGGGGGCACTGGCATCACCTGCACCCCAGCCAGAGTCCTGGGCATCCCTGCCAAGGCTAGGCAGGCTGGTAGGCAGGAGGAGGCCTGGCTCCAGACCCCTATAGTCATCATCGGCGTAGTCTGCAGGCGCTGCCAGGCCCCCGCCTCTGCCTAGAAAGGGCTGATCCTTGGGGGGCTCCTCAGGGAGGTCCCCCCAAGTCCCCAACGGCACACCTTTGCTCAGCATCATCTCCCCGTAGTCCAGCAGCTGCGCGGGCCTCTGGGCCGGGGGCCGCAGCACGAAGGTGAGATAGGAGTGGATGGGCCCTGTCCTCTTGGGCACGCAGCTGTCTCTCTGTGGGCAGCTCACCAGGTGGCAGTGCCCCTCGAACCACCAGGCCAGGTCACAGCTGGGCAGGTCACAGCAGGCGGCTGTGCAGTCTCCCACCGAGAAGGTCTGAGGCACGGGCATGATTCTGATGGTCTCCAGGTC
>RJWM01020211.1:0-37570 GCA_004363535.1 Dasyprocta punctata
AGCACTGTTTAGTTTATTAAAAATTCATGGGATACATTTTGCTCTTGAGTACATAGAGCCTAAGGCTTTCAACCATGTCTATATTATTGCCTAAAAACTTACCTATAATTTAAAAATGCATGAATTTAGAGAATTATTATTAGAAAAGCACCCACAATGCCTTTTTCAGAGTTTTGAGAATGCAAAATTAGAATAAACCAGAAGAGGTTATTTATCTACTTACAGAAGGACTTGTCTTGTATATATAAAAAACAGATAACTTCATTCTTAGAAAATGTCACCGTTCACCTTTGTGTATAGATATTTGAATAAAGAGCCTTATTTCCTGTAGAATAATGCTTTTACACTACAATGGTGATAATTCTAGTTTTCTTTACAAAATGAATAAAGCTTTAAAGGAGTCTCTATGCTTTAAAATCCTTATTTTCCAAATGTTCATAAATATATTTCCTGAACCATTCCAAAAGTTTCTATGTCTCTCAGATAATATTTGACTTCTTTGAACACACAGCTTTCAATATATTTCATTTATTTTCTAGGTTCGTGCTGGTTATTTTATAGCCTTAGCACCTAGCACAGGGTTGGCAAGTGCATAAATGTTGAAGATCAAGGACTTCCACAAACTGAAGATCCATCAAAGGAGTCCAGTAGAATTTGGAGCCTGAAAGTTTTGGATCTGGGGGTATAGAGTCAAATTATTCTTTTAAAAACTGCATTTCATGTTATGGTTCTCATCCATCATTAGCATAATTCAATATTAAAGTGCCTCATTTATTGAGTACTCAATGAATCTTAATACCATGATTGGTATCGATCTGGTTATATCATTGCTTCCTCATGACAGAGACTCAGAATTACCCATCTAGGTTATTCTCTTGTTCATCCCTTCAGAGGTACCGGCAGTCTAGAAGGGAATACATTAAGATGGTGGGAAATTTTTATTGAGATCTGAAATTATGAAAATAACTTGAAATGATTTTTGAGCATGAACACCTGGCCATGTCTAATAATCACAGAAATCATTTATCAAGTACATCTAAGTTCTAAGTACTGAGCAAAAAACAACAAAACAAAACAACACTTCACAGATACCCTCTTATGCAGCCCTCACAACCACCTTAGCAGATGATGTTATTGTCTCCATTTTACACTGGAAGAAACTGAGTCTGAGAAATTTCAAATGACCCAAATTTGCCAAGCTAAAAAGCCATGAATATAAGTTTGATTTCAATACCTTGTTATTTCCTGTTATGTCAATACTTTCTAGGTTAATGACCCATGATTCACTTGGTAATATTGATGGAAAATGAAACTTTCTATAAGGTTGACAATGAAAGCTAACAAGCACCTTTTTTAAAAATACAAGTACGGAAAGGCACTAGTTGAAATGTAATGAATAATTTGATTGGCAGAAACATCCCAAACTTGCGCTGAACCTCAGAATGCTGAGAACCCGTAGGAAGCTTAGGCGCAACTCCTTGTCATTAAGCAAAACCACGGTTCTTTCACCACAGAAAGAATTTATATATAATTTTAATATTTTATTTAGATATTAGATATTGATATGTTTGTTAGTAGAATGCACATATATATTTGAAACAGATTACATCAATTTCTCTTTTTAAATTGTGCTAATTGGGGGCTGAGGATGAAGCTCCATGGTGAAGTACTTGGCTGGGATTCACAAGGCCCTGGGTGCCATCTCCAGTACTGGAAACAAAACAAAACAGTGCTAAAAGCAAAATTATTGTAAAAAAAAATACATAACATAAAGTCTACCATCTTAGCCACCTTAGTATACAGTTCAGTGGCATTATATATATATATATATATATATATATATATATATATATATATAATTACACAGCTGTGCAATCAGTCCCAGAACACTTTTTTTGTTTTGTTTTGTTTCGTAAAACTAAAACTGTACCAATGAAACTATTTGCAATTTCCTCCTTCCCTGCAGCCCTGGACAATCAGTATTCTACTTTCTGTTATTTGACAATTTTAGGTAAGTCATATAAATGAAAACTTATCTTTTTGAGGCTGGTATATCTCAGTATAGTTTCTTGAAGGTTCATACATGTTGCCTCGTGTATTCGATTTCCTTCTGTGTTAAGGCTGCACAACATTCTGTTGTATGTATAGAACGTATTTTGTTTATCCACTCATCAGTCAACAGGCACTAAGATTGCCTCCACCTTTCGGCTATAGTGAATAATACTATTATGAACATAGTATCTTAGGAGCACATATCTCTTCAAATTTTGCTTTCAATTCTTTTGGGCATACACTCAGATGTGGATATGCTGAATGATAGGGTAATGGTATTTTGCAACTTTGGAAGAATCACCCTATTACCTTTCACAGTAGCTGCACAACTTTACATTTCCACCAAGAATGCACCAAAATGTTTATTTTCATGCTCTTACTGTGTTTTGTTATTTTCTGTTTTGTTTTTTTGTTTGAATAGTAGCCATCTGAATGTATGTGAAGTGGTATTTCACTGTGGTTTTTATTTGAAAATCCTTAGTGATTAGTAATGATTAGTAATGCTGAGTATTTTTTATGATTGCTGTTCATATTATATCAATAAATGACTATCAAAGTTATTTAACTATCTTAGATTTAATTTTAATTTTATTTTTTTTAGATAAGTTCTTGCTATGTTTCCTAGGTTCACTTCAAACTACTGGGTTCAGGTAACACTTCTCCTTTGCCCATTTTTAAAATCTGGTTCTTTGCCTATTTACTTTTGAGTTGTGGAAATCAACTTGACTCTTATTACTACAGCTTCCATCCCAGCAGCTAGCAACCTTTGGCTGGAAATGAGCCATCATTCAATAGTACATAAAATATTAGAACCTTAAACAGAACTGCAAGTGAATTTGTGCACTCTTCTCATATTAAATCCAAACACAAGATTATTTTTTTAGAGTTTTTCACAGTACATATGCATCTGGCAAAATTATGGAAGAGTTTTACTTCCTTTATTTCTGATTTTTTACTATATTCTTAAAGTCAGATGGTTTAATGTTAGTAAGACTAATATTCAAAGTAGAATACAGATTAGATATCACCTAATTCAATTCCTTCATTGTACAGATGAGGACCCATCAAAGAAGAGAGGATGTTTGTGACACCGACAATAATGAACAGCTTGGCCTGGCACTCAGGTGACCTGATCTCCTCTCACCTAGAATTTCTTGTCCACTTTCTGCAAAACTTGACCCAAGTAAAATAAAACTGAAGGTATTATCTTGAAATTTACTGAACCAAGGTCCCAAATATCTGGGTTCTACTCCTGATCTACTACTTACAAATTATAAGATCTCTAGCAAGTCATTTTATCTTTCTTTTTTGTGTGTGGCACAGGGGATCGAACTCACAACCTCGCGCCTGCCAGACCGGCACTTAAGCCACTGAACTAAACTTCCAATAGCAAGTCACTTTAATAACAATGATGTTCAATATTGCCCATCAGTAATAAATATACATAAAAATACTTGTCCTAATACCAATGGTGATTTTGAAGTATTAAAGGAAATAAAATTTATTAAAGCAATGTGAAATGTGTATTTTACTCACATTGGTATTACAGTTGATACATAATTTTTGTAAGGTCTTATATGAAAATGAAGAGAAAAATTATCTGAGAATCTAGATATATACTTGAATTTTAACTTTACTATTTTTATAAGTGCTTGTACATGAAAAGTGATTAAGTATATCAAACCACTGATAAATGTTCCCTTTGTTGTCTCTGTATTTCAGTCACCTCAACTTCAAAGTGAGAAAGTCTGTGCTAGATGGTTGCCATAGACCAATCCACACAAAGCACCTGTGCTACTGTGATACAGCCTATCCTACCAGGGTCCACTGAAACTAAAAAGGCTTCTGAGTCTCTTAAGCAGTACACTGGTATGTACTACCAAGTAAAAGAATATAACAAACTTTGCTATTGTATTCTACATTAAGGCAAAAAAAAATCCTTCTATTTACTAAATCTCTGATTACCAGTTCTCTTAATGTCAATGTGTTTCTTCCTCAAAAATCACCTTCTCCTAAATCTAAAAGTAAAATAAGAGGATTTCTCTCCTCTTTAGTACCACAATAAAAAAACAATTCCTTTAAAGAGCATATACTATGGAGACCAATTGTTCTTCCTTTGTATGTTTGAATAAGGCATTAAATCCTTTAGGACTACAGCTCTGTAAATGTATAAAATTGGAATAGTATTCCCTGCCTTGTATGGATATGGTCATGACTGAGTGAGATAGCTTACATATGTTTCTAAAATGTATTTAAGCTTAAAATACCTACTAATTATAAATAATTTATTAATTAATGCCCCAAATAAATTATAAGTATATAAACGGGAACATCATTTTTTCCCATCTACAATTATGGTTAGGCCTGAGACATCCTACTTAAAGTGCTTAGCACAAAGCCAGATATAAAGCAGATGTTTATAAACGTAATTTTTTCCCCTTCCATTCCACACAGTCACCGTGAGGGAATTTACCTACATTTGCAAGTAAGAGAAGTCTCCTTAAAATGGGCATGCTCTTTCCTAGACTTGTTTAAGGAAGAGAGAACCTAGCAACAGTCAAAACTACAAGACATTTTTTTCTGACTGATAATGCACATGAAAATGTTGACTTCCCAGTTGGAGACAAGCCAAGGATTAAGTTTCATAAACACTTTGAAACTTAGGGGTATTACTACTCAAGGTTATGTGCTAAGGAAGGAATAGAAATGGACACTGAGCTTTGAAGTTTCTTGTTTGGAGCAGTGAATGGTGAAGTCTCTTCTGGTCATTGAGGTACGGCAGCATTGAATTTTAACTTTCAAAAGAAAGTTGAAGTTTTTTGGGGGAAGTGAGGGTTAGGTGTGTCTGACATGATTTGAAGATATTGTTTAAGCGGTCAGTCTGGTTCCAAAAGAAATAGGAGAGTGTAAACGTAAAGTTTTCAAGATGTACATTTAAAAGAAGTCTTTAGGGTCATTCTGTTCATGAGCACGTGTCTGTATTAAAATGCAAATAGTATTAGACCTATATTAATAGTCCTCTCTCCATCTTCCTCTATGGATACCGCATTAGTGGTTATTTCAAATTTTTTTATTCATGAAATAGGTGGCACTAAAGTATGTCTATATTAAATCCTTGATCAAGATAGCTGAAGTTGTGTTTGATTCATATTGGGACCGGCACCCAGACTGACAGAGTTCTCCAAACCCTATCTCTGCTCTGAGTGTATGGACCCCTAATTCCATTCTTCAGTCTCTGGACAATGACAGTTTTCATGGTACATCAAGGTTTCTCCAAATCTGTTTCATAAAATTTTGGGATGGATAATTCTCTGAGGTTGCCCTGTTCATTATAGGATATTCAGTAGCATCCCTGATCTGTACCCACTAGATGTCAGTAGCATCCTTCCCCCTGGTTGTGACAAACAAAAATGTCTGCAAACCTTGCCAACTGTCCTCTGGTTGGGAACCACAGACATAGAAGAAGGAAAGATGTGATCATTTCTAGGTATAGAATTCACTTACATAAGTGTCCTACAGAAGATGTTCAGTTAAAAAAATGGACACGTAAGGAGAAAAAGCACTCTGAAGAGAAAAAGTACACATCAGAGGAAATCTTTAATATGACTCAAGTGTTGGAAGTTTCAGATAATGCCATTGTCCATTTCTGCTGCTATAACAAAACATCTTATGTAATTTTTAAACAAATCAATATAGTGCTCATTGTTATAGAGACTAGGAAGTACAAGATCAAGGTACTAATGAGTTCTTCCAAATAACACCAGAATGCCACATCCTCCAGAGGAATGGATGTTGTATCTTTATATGGTGGAAGGGGCAGGAAGGAATAAAAGAAAAAACCTCCATGTGAAGCCTCATTTTATAAGAGTTATAATCCCATTTATGAAAGTAGAGTCTTGTGATTTAATCATCTTCTACAGGTCATCAGATTTTATTTTTATCTTTCTGGAGATTAAATTTTAACGTATGGGCTTTGGTAGGATACATTCATACAACAGCAGACAGGAATTTAAAATATCTATAAATTAGTGTGTTAATGGCACTAATAAAAATGTATATATCACACAAAATCAAATGGATAGTTTAATCATAAAGATGGAAACTATAAAAAGAATCCTATCAAAATGCTACAGATGAAAAATAAATTTAAAGAATGCCATCAAAAAAACACATAGAGATGAGCAAGAGGCGTCCTCAGGCAGGAGACACTCTGGGAGACTGAGGCTGGAGTACCACAAATTCAAGAATTCAAACCCAACCTGGTAATTTGATGATTAAGCAATCTCAAAAAAAAAATGACAATTAAGGGAAGTTGACACAAGCAAAGAGAGGTCTGTGATCTTGAGGATGTCACTAGAAACCACCCAAGATGGAAAGTGGATTATGACAATTTTTTGGAGGGGGGGTTCTACTTTAAGAACAATTTTTAAGTGTTGTAAAATAGTGGATTCTCTTTGTTATGTATGACTTGACTGTCATTTAATTATGCTAAAATCCTTTCTAAAATAAGTTTTATATATAGTGATTTAGTGGTTAAATGTTTTTATTTTCCATTGCAATATTGATTTTCTTTATCACAATGCTTCATAATTGTCCTCAGTAAAAATTTTGCAGACCCCTTTTCACTATCTTCACTGTAAATGTAAACTGATATAATGAAAAACTGATATTCTGCTTCTCTTTTTTGTCAATAAACTTTTTTTTCTGGACACGCTCAGAAATTTTTCTTTCTTTCCGATATTCTGATTTCATTAGGACATTATGGAATATAGGTAACTTTGTGTTCAATCTTACAACACCTTTGTTTCTAATCCAAAGATTACAAATTTCTTGTACATTGGAAACTGTCCTTTAAGTTTGCAAATCTCATGTATTTTATTTATCATTTTATTTTCTGCATAGGTTCATATGAGCTTCTTCTGAGATATCTTTAAGATGCCTTTTATAACCTTGGATATACTGTTAGGAGTCTATTAAATTTAATCTTAAATTCAGGTTTTTGTTGTTGTTGTTGTTGTTTTGTACTGGGGATCAAACTCAAGACCTTGCATGGCCAGGCAGGCTCTTATACCACTGAAATAAATCCCCAGTCCTTTAAATTTAATTTTCAATAGTTTTTTTTTTATCTGTACTATATATGCTAGACTTCTTTTATTTTCTAGATTACAAACTTGATCATAAGCTATGCTGAGTTTGCTATGTAGTTTATCTATTAAACTAATTATGTTCAGAGATCATTTTTAAATATTCAGATATTATTCTTTTCTATTTTGCAGGTAACTATTTTGTACTTTTCCTTACTCATGGTAGCATTTTCTTACTTCCTTGTAGATGTAGGTGAAAATCCTACCAAATTCCTATAAATGCATTAGATAGAAAAATTTGAAAGATCTCTTCTGTCCCTTAACTTACTAATATGTCCCCTTTGAAGTCAGTTGTTCAGCTCTTTAATCTTTCATATTTATGGGTTTTGATTTTTGATTGTGACTATTGTTCACTTTTAGGCCTCCTGGGTTAAAATGTCCTCCCAATCTTGAGGAACACTAAAAATGAAGTGTCTTAGATACTTCCCCATTTCTGGATAGAATACCTGACTCCCACAATTTAAAGGAGAAGAATTTGATTTTGGCTCACAATTTTAGTCCATGGTTGGCTGATTCCAAGGTTGGCTGATTCCAAGGCAGAAACCTCCAAAGCCAAGCGAGATGGTGAAGGACTAGGTGCTCACTCATGTCAAGTAGCAAGCAAAGAGGGAAAGGAGTAGCTAGGGAAAGAGACATAGTCTTCAGATCATGCCCCAGTGAACCACCTCTTCTCACCAAACTGCATCTCCTAATAGCACATTCAACTCCATGCTACAGTCTCTTTCCAAAAACCCAAACTCTGAACACATGGGCCTTCAAGGAGATACTCTAAATCTACACCTTAGCAAAAAGGAATAAATGGACTCATCTTCTTCAAGAGAAAATTTTGCCTTGGGAATGAAAAACTCTCATACTATTTTAAATGTAGAATATCTCTGAAAGACTCATATATTGAAGGCTTGGCCCCCAGCACAGCAACTTGTAGAGGTGAGACATGAATGACTGGATCACAAGGGAGCTAACCTCATCAATGAGAGTACATAAGGTCACTGACCTTAATGGAGTAATCCATTGCTGAGTTTAGAGCCAAATGGGTTATTAAGACATGACATTAAAGGGTTTATCTTGTCCCTTACAGCTCTTCCTCCGGTTCTTGCCCCCTCTCTTCACCTCCTTCTACCATAAATTGAACAGCATTGCTGCATCACATTCCCGTCTGTTTTGATGTTTTTACCTTACCACAGGCCTAAAAGCAATGGACTTAGCTAACCATGAACTGAAATATCTGAAACCATGAGTCTAAACAAAGCTATCTTTCTTCAAATTGTTTTTTGCAGGTACTTTGTAACGTGACTGGAAAGCTGTCTAACACACTCTCTTTGCCGTCATCTTGCCTTGTGGGTGATTATCCACATCACTGGTTAGTGATGATTAAGTTGAGTCTGTTGGCGTGGTGGGGCATATTTACTGAAATGTACCAGTGTCCTCTACTGACTATTCCTAAAATACAACACAAAGGGGTTCTTCTTTGAGCCTGGCTCTCCAGGCTTCCCAGTGAATCTGGGAACAAGTCAAGCTCTGTCTAATACTGTTTAAGACTACATTTGTCTATGAGGACTCTTCTCACAAATCTGGGTATTCTTCTTTGGTCTTGATGGAATAAATAAAAATCTACTTTTTAAAGCACAACTCTGGGAACTGGATTCATCCCTTTCTCCCAGTTCTGGGAGGGATACCTGTGACCTTTGTGTAAGTGAATGTGGTATAGAGAGGACGCTTCTCTCTACAAGGGACAAAGAAGAATATAGTAGGCCTTTTATTGATCAAAAGTAAAGAGGGCTTCACCTTTGACGTGGAAACTTTCAGTCAATTTCATTTCTAGCAGTAATGTATTTTTCTTTCCCTCATCTCCTCCTTTTCTTCCTCCAATATGTGGATTTCATAGAGTTCTATTACTAATAGCCCTAATTCTGCTCTTTTCTTCAAATATTTGCTCACAGCTCTTTATTTACATAGGAAATAGGAATAGGAAGGACCTAGTCATGCTATGTGTTAATGATGTGATTCTTTTGTGTTTTTATTGATTTAATTTGAGCTTGTGGCATTCTGATAATCTTGCATTGTGGATTCCCTTCTTCATTGCTAATTAATTCTACCTGTTTTTATTTTATAAAATGCCTTAAAATTTTTAGACATTTGATGTTGCTTCTTTTATAGAACTGACATGCTCTATTATTTTTAGTGTATCATCACCATCATCATCATCATTTCCACAATGCAGGGAAAACTTGCTTGGGATAGAAGAGACAAAAATAGACATGCTCAGTCACCATCTGATTTTTCCATTACATGAGATTTCTATCTTTCACTTAATGTTTTACTTCAGTGGTTCTCAATTCTGGCTGCACCTTGGAGAGTTCTTAAAAAATACCAATAACTGAGTCTCAGTCACAAAAAAGATGATTTATTTAGTCAGGAGTAGAACCCAGGAATCAGTCATCTTTTAAAAGCTCTCTAGGTGAGTGTAATATGGAGTCAAGTTTGAAAATGATTCTTCTATGCAAATGCATGCCTATGTTTAAATAGAGAAGTGAATTCTCACACTTCATTCTGTACTCAAACTATAGTTCTGCAACCATAATACTCAGAGTTTCTGGGCCCTCATACTCAAGACACAAGAAAGAATCTGAGCATTGCTTCTACTTCAAATGTCCTAAAGGTATACAGGGATCTTGCTATGATTTGGAAAAATTTTCCAGAGAGACCCATGATGTACTGCAGGTCTGGTCCCCAGTCTGTGGCACTGTTGGAAGGAGATGGACCCTTCAAGAGGTAGGACACAGTGGGAGGTCTTTTGTCATTAGCGAGTGCCCTTGAAGGATACAGTGGGACCCCAGTCCCTCCCTTATCCTCTTTCATGTTGTAGACATGAGATAAGAATTCTTGTTTCACCACACATTTTCTGTCATATTTGCTGCCTTACCACATGCCCCAAAACAACAGGGTCAACTGGACTGTGACCTCTGAAACCATGAACCAGAATAAACCTTATCTCTTACCTCTTTATAAATTGATTTTCTCAAGTATTTTGTTAAAAGAATGGAAAACTGATTAGCACAGATCTGGCATTTCCTTCAGCAATGTTCAAATACTTCTGTCTCTATTTCTGCGTGGTTTAGAGGGCTCTCATTCTTATAATTGCTAATGGCAGCATGGAGATAATCTGACAAATCTTCAAAATCCTCAATTCTGTGAACCAAGAAGCTACCCACAAATATAAGTTAAAGTTGGCATGTAACATATTTTATCCCCAATCTGGCCCTCCCTAGAAATTTTCAAATACAGCTGGTTTGTTTTTTTAGAACAGTATCAATGGCTCACTGTGGGGCTCCTGGCTTTTCAAAGGTAACCAAACAGTTTTTCAACAATACTAATAAAAACCAAAAGAGATAATTACAGACATATTTTTCATCAAGAAAAATAAGACAAGAATTTCTTTTAACTTGAAAAGAACCAGTAAAACAACATTCTGACATTTTCTCAAAATAAATTCAATGAAGAGACTCAATTTTTCACTATTAACAGAGAACATGAATTCCTCAATGTTAAAAGGAAGAGAACCTATATCTATGTTTATAAAGGTAATAACTGAGCTGGACATTTCTCTAAAATAAGGAAACATATGTAGATATCAAAGATGCTCTTAGAAAACACAATCAGGTATAGCTGGAAATCTTTCTATTTTGGTGATAAGGACTTCTCATGGAAGTAAAGTGTTTTCAAATAACATGCCAACTTGTAAATCAAACATCTTCAAGTTGTATTAAAACTTACAAAATAGTAAATTTAAACCCTATTCTCTAAGAAAGTACTTCTACAAACTAAAGTTCTGATTTCTATGTAAGCAGTTTTAATCACATGACCATAAAATCAGGAGAACAAAAAAAATGTTTAAATATGAAGAATTTTGCAGTGTTTGTATTGGCAGTCTTATGAAAAATGTTGAATGAATGTCTTATCTCATTATGAAACATATATTTATATTTGATAAAAAAGTTGTGTAGTCCTTTTTAGCTATAATCCACATGACACACAGCACATCTAATTTATTAACTCATAATTATATATTACAGAAGCTGTATAAAAACTCTCTTTTGTTTTTGCTGAAAAATTTTCTATAGAAAGGCATGAAATGCAGATTGTTTTGAAAGTATATAATTAAGAAATCAGTATCTACAATTTCACTTAAATAAAATGTTGGACAAAATCATGTGTTTGTACATTTTCTATAAGATGTATCCAAGCCTGTCTGGAATCATTGTCTGGAGCCTTGCCAAGTGGAAAATTCAGATGATTCTAATTTGCATCATAATAAGTAGATGAAAACAGTAAAAGGTGACAGTGACTGAAATACCTGGCACACAAATGTGAGAAAAGAGCCTGCCATAATTTCCAGTGATAACATATGTTAACTATGTTAATGCTGGTTTGAAAGAGAAACTCAGCACAAAGTAATCATTCATTAATTCAACGAATATTTACCAAATGACTGTTTAATGCCAGGTACAGCACTATATGCTGGAGGTGCAATGGTCAGTATTACAAACTAAAGTCTTTCCTCTCATGTAGCTCTTATTCACTGGAATATGCACAAACAAATTCAATACTCACAAGACAAGTAAGTATATACTACAACTGTGCTGAAGGTACCTGGTACTGTAAAGGGGTGGAACTAGTTGATTTATGAAACAAGAATTCAATTAAAATATAATTTGTTTAATAAAAAAAGAATTTTCATATAAAGTCCATATTCATCAAACCCCATCAATATATCCCACCAATAAGACTTACTGTTGTAATTAAATTAGGAAGAATAGTCTTGAAATTTTTCTAGAAAGTAATTGCAACAAAGTATAGTTAGCATACATTGATATAGATATAGTACAAGCTTAGACATTTACTTTTGATACTAGAGTTGTCCTTCAAAGGGAATTTCTATATTTGAAATTGAGCGTTTTACACGTGCAGCATTTCAACCCAAAGAAATAAGAGCTTAATAATAAGGTCATGATGAAAATTTAAGCTTCATATTGGGTAGGAACTCATAAAACAAAAGACTGCCATAATTTTCTAGTTAATTGTTATTATCTGGGCTGATATACCTCTGATTAATTTTTTTCTAATGAATAAGATAAGTTGCATTGAGTTGTGTGTATCTGTTTTCCTGAGTATAAGCAGATACATGCTATGAAATAAAATTAAGGTACTTGTATTCATTATTAATTTTATAAAAATAGGCACACTAAATTATTTATGGACTTTTTATAAGCCGTAAGATTCCACTATATCATAAAGGCATCTTAAAACTTACCACAAATTTAAGCTTTTAGGTTATTCCCAAAGGATAAAGACATAAATTCAACATTAAAACTGACTTTCGAATCATTGCTACATTCTTATTTTTAGAATTCAAAGGAAATCAATGAACATCTCCCACGATCACATGATGTACTAGTTGTATGCATTAATAAAAAAAAAAGTGCACAAAGATACATCTGTGAAAGTATTTATTTCATAGATGTTTTAACCAAATCTTTAGAACACCTCAAATTTCATTCCTTATCCCTGAGGCGGGGAACAAAAATCATTCTTGCTCACAAATAAAAAATCTCTACATCAGTTATTAAAAAGGCAAGAACATACACTCTTACAAAGATACAGGAAAAATCAAACAAAGCCAATGTCATGAATTTTTAGCAGTAGCTATCACCTGTAACTAATAAAATATAGATAGATCAGAATCTAACTCTCCTCACAAATACTTCAATTCTTTAATCATTTAAAGAAAGCAACTATTTCTATTAGTTACTTTAATATACTCAGAATCACCAGAATGTTGAGGTGCTCACATGCAATAAATTTGCATATCTTTTTGCATTTAGAAGGTATAAATTTGATTGATGGGAAGTTTGGAATTATTGCATCCATTTATAGCTCCTTCAAAATAAGGATAACAAAAAAGATGAAATGATATAATTAAATCCTAGGTTATTTTCTTTGCTCAAATTCGTGAGAATAAGAAAGTATAAAATAATATTAAATGAAAATACAAGAGCATATACTAAAGCACATTCAGAAATTTACAGGTTTGATATGCTGCAAGACAGAAGACAAAAAGCAAATACAATTATTTCATTATTCGTTAAATATTTTTAAATTTTTTAATGATTATGATTTTAATGTAGAAGTAGTTACTGTGCTCTATGTTTTTAAAAATGTTTGTGCTATATGTACACATGTGAATTCAAACATTAAATCAGAATTTTTACTTCAAATGACTCAGCTATATTAACTATATTAGTTATATTAGTTGTACCTGAGTCCATGAAAATTTGTGTAATATTTTTGAAGTTATTTAAGGAAAATGTTTTAAGTAAGTACATTTGGGTATTAATTATAACTTCTCAATAAAATCTACATTGTGTACAGTCCTGAATACCATGTAATATGAGAAGAAATGTAAATTTCATACATTATGCATCTATAAAACCTATTTCCATTTCTTATCAAGAAAGCATCTTCCTCCAACCATAATAGAAATTCCAGAAAGAAATACAAGTGATAATAAGAATTTAGTATATTAAAGCAATTCACATCAGTGGGAAATGATTTTATAAATGTTATGGAGAAAACTGGACTACCATTAAGGGGAAATTAAAGTGAACCCTATGTGATTCTGCAAACCAAAACTAATTCCAGTTTAAAAATAAAAATTAAAAAACAAAGTGTAATATTATACAACATAGAGATTAAATGCTTTTTATGTTAAACACATGGAAAACAAAGGTAAAAGAATTTGGCACAATGGGAAAAAATGTTTGCAAACATAACACATTGTTAATTCTAACATTAAAAAACTCACATACACTACTCTAAACTATGCCCATAACTCCAATAGAAAAATGTCCAATAGGGGCCAAAGATACAGTTCACAATTTGTAGAGGTTTCAGTCCATGACTGGCTGACTCCAAGGCAGGGTGGCACATTTCAAAGGGGCAACAGTTCATGGCAGCAGAAGACAGAAAAAGCAAGCAAGAGTGAGGAGAAGGGACTAGCATTTTTCTCTCCCTTATAAATTTACGCGGACTACCTGCCCTAGGTGGATGTAGCATTCACACCCTTAATTCCCGCATTGGACCATGAATCAGTCACAAACCCTGAAAAGCCTGTCTCCCTATGACTGTATGAGGCTTTGGGGGGACATTTAAACATAAACCATAAAACACAGAATATTTCTGTATGCCTCATACTCCCCATGTAGTTTTACTAGTCAATTCTACCAAACATTTTAGAAAGAAAGAATGTCAATCCTCTATAAATTCTTCCAGACGATAGATACAGTGGAGACACTTTTTATTCTGGGTGACCACCATTCAATAGTAAAATTAAAGACATTATAAGAAAGAAAATATATAGATCAATGTCTTTCATGACCATAGATACAGAAATTCTCCAAAACGTAACAGTAGATCAAATAAAAAATATTGGCAGATCAATGATAAATATAGTAAGAATTATATACCATGACCAAATTTATTCCAGTTACACAGAGCTGATTAAAAATTTTCAAATCAATTAGTACAACTACCACATCAAGAGCTAAAGGAGGGCCAGGAGTTTGGCTCAATGGCTTAAGTGCCTGTCTGGCAGGCACGAGGTTGTAAGTTCAATCCCCGCTGCCGCAAAAAAAAAAGAAAAAGAAAAAGAAGAGCTAAAGGAAAACAAAACCAATTGACAAAGTTCAACCTATGTTCATGATAAAAACTCTTAGGAAACTAGAAATTAAAGTAACTTTTTCAACTTAATATGGAACACCCACAAATAAACCTAAACCTACACATAATTTAATGTTGAGAAACTGGATCCTTTTCCCCTTAGATTGGGAATACAGTAAATATATACTGTCTCTCACCACTCCTACTCAAAATCACAGTGGGAGCCCTAACTAGGACAAATGGAAAAATAATTCAATTAGAATAGACAGATGGAAAATAGATTGGAAATCATGAAATAAAAGTATCTGTATTAAAAAAATTCTGTCATTATCTGTGTAGAAAATACTCATAAATCAACAAAAATAACATCCTCTTGGAACAAGTAAGTTAATGCAGGAATGAGTCAGGATGAAACAGTAATAAAAAAGTCAACCTCTTCTCTACATGATAGCTGTAAACAGGTATAATCTGAAGTTTAAAAGAACAATATATTTATAATAACACTAAAGAATGAAACGTTTATAAATCTAGTTTTTTTTTTTTTTTTTTTTTTTTTTTTGGCACCGGGGATTGAACTCACAACCTCGCGCCTGCCAGCGAAACTTTTATAAATCTAAGAAATCACGTATAGGATGTATACATGGAAAAAAACAAAACTCTGTAAAAGAGATAAAACCTATGAATCTAGTAAGTCCTTGTGTTGTAGTCAGGCTTTACAAAGAAAAAGATTTAATATAGAGCACATAATTTACAGGACTATTTTATAATATTTACCTAAAGAGTCAAATTCAAACAAGTGTAGATCTGTGCATACACCAGAGACCCAAAGAGTCCAGCTAAAGGCCTGGATCCTGCTGTAATGTCCTGCATGAATCCATCTGAAGGCCTACAGTCTATGATGATGGCTCAGGCAAGTCTGTATCAAGGCCCTGGGCGGGAAGGCCCATAGGTCAGTGGTGGAAGCTAGAAAATTGGCATCAGCAGGGTGAAGGATCTGTGGCAGCAGGCTGAGGGATCTGCACTGCAGCCAGGAAACAAAGTTCAAGGTAAGGACCATAGCTCCCCTGAAGAGAACCACAGCCAACCTCAGCAACAGTGAGGACCCAAGCTCTTCCAGTGGTAACAGCTAAGTTCATCTCAGGAAAACCAGTGTGACAAGTTTCTTCAGGAGAATCAACAGTACACCATCTTCCCCTTCAGTTGTCCTTTAATGCTGTTGGCAACAATCCTCAGGTGGGCCTTCCACACCCGGCACCATGCTGATCCAGTTCAGCTGGGTGTTACAAATTGACCATTAGCTAATACATGACAGCATGTGTGTAGATTTAAGGGCTTAGTAACAGAGCATTTTTTTCCAACTTGATTTGTAGAGTCAATACAATCTTTAAAAAAAATCTCAACAAACTATTTTATAGATGGCAACAAATTGATTTTTTTTATACAGAAAATTGAAATCTTGGAATGGTCTTAACAGTCATATTAAAGAAGAACAAAATTAAAGGACTTAACATCAATTCTTAAAATCTCTTATAAACCCATAGTAATCAAAGCATTGCAATATTCTAGAACAGACACATAGATAAATGAAACAAAATAGGGAGTCCAAAATTAATTCCACACAAATAATACAGTCAATTAATATTTGACAAAGGAACAAAAGTGATTTAATAATAAAAATATATTCTTTTCACCAGTGGTACTAGAATAATTAATTAATCATACGCAAACAAGAAAATTTAATCACAGACTTTAAACCTTACACACAGACACACTAACACAAAATGGATCATAAATCTACATGTAAAATGTGAAACTATAAAATTTCTAAAAGACAGCAGAAGAAAACTTACATAGCTTTGTGATTATTCAACAGGTTTTAGATATACCAAAGGCAAAATCTATAAAAGAAAAACAAGCTGGATTTTATCAAAATTAAAAATGTATGCTCTGAAAGACAAGAAAATGTAAAGAAGCTGCAGAGAAAATAGTAAAGCATGTATATGATAAAGCACTTGTAACAACATTTACTAAGAATTCTTCAAACTTCAGCAGTAAAATAAATTAAAAATAAGCAGAAGTTCTAAGTAGATATCTCACTAAATAAGACATGCAAAAGGCAAATATATATGTAGAAGGAACCTAGATATATATATTTATTTTATATATATATATTTATCTATCAACCAAAACAAAATCTCCATACTTATTAGGATAGCTAAACAAAACAAAACAAGGAACTCTAGTGGCTGGCTTGTGTACAAAGGGTCAGGAATTCTTATTTCTTACTTGTTTAAATGCAAAATTGACACTTTGGCAGTTTCTTATACCTTTTAATACTGTTCCACAGTACTTGGATATCCTGCTGTGGCTTTGCTTTTTCCATTCTTCTTTCTGTCTGTATCAGTTCTCAGGTAAGTTTCTGTGAGCCTATTATTATCAAGCTCACCTCAGCCAACTATGACACATTAAATCTATTGCTGAGCCCACCAAAGGCACACTTCATTTCTGTCACAGTTTTGCATTTCTGTTACTTCTTTTTCATTTATTCTTAGGATTATACATATATTCTAATTACATTACACATACATTCTTGCATTTCTTCTGTTTTTCCATGGTATTCCTTTATTAGTCATAGTTATTTTAAATCCCGTCTGATAATTTCAACGTGTGTCATGTGTGAATCTGGATCTTATAGTTGCTGTTTCTCTTCAGACTGTTTTTGCTTGCCTTTTAATATGCCTGTGATTATTTTTTTGAAAGCTGGATATGTTGTATTACATAAAAGAAATGGATTGCTATGATGAGAAGCAGGGTTGCGTCTAATGTTTGCTTTGCTGCTAGGTGGCAGTGGCTTCAATTTCTCTAATGTTTCTGGTTCTCTTTCCCCTTGGCTTCACACTCCTTCTAGTTACTCATGAGAGAGTCTGTGCCTTGTAATTCATTCAGCTGCAATCCACTGTTATTTTCTTGAGTTTTGCTGGTATGATGGCAAGGTGTGGGAAGAGAAAGTGATCTGTAATCTTTCAATTATATGTCAGTGTTCTAGCCTAAATTTGGAGGCTCTGACCTCCACAGGTGTTTTCTCAGAGGTATAGTTTCTTTTCCCACCCCTCTTCTTTCTTGATGGCCCTGACCCTAATAGTCAGAAAGCCGTGCTCTTGGTGATGACAGGAAAGTGGCAGGGAACTGGGGGTGGAGAACTGTATCCTCCAGTTGAGATAAGATCTTTCCTTCGTTATGGAGAGTGTTCTGGATACATTCCACGGTGACTAATCTTTCCTTCTCCCTACCAGAGCTAGGAGAATATTTTTTAGCTCTTAACTGTGAAAAACTCATGAAATTTGTGTGAGTCAAAAACCCAGAATGAGTGAGAACTCCCGTCTCAGGACTGTTGGTCCCCAGGAGTTAAAGTCTCAAACTCGACCACACACAGGCTTAGAAATTCACCAAAATTACTAGTTACGTGTTGATCCCAGTGTTGACTCCAGCAGTGTCAGCTTCAGCTAAGCAGATGCTGGTGTGATTCTCTGCATTTGCCTTCTCTTCACATTCCGGGGTGCTTGTTTGCAACCTTGGTCCTTCAGAGGGTTTTAAAAATGTTTAGTTTCACCTATTTGTCTGGTAGGGACAGGACTATTTTTATGCTTTTCACAAGTCAACCTGAAACTCTAAGTCCTGCATTTATTTTTAAATAAGGGCATTCTTTCTAACGTTAATAAAACTTAAAAATACAACTTTTTATATCAATAGACATTCATTTCTAAAAAGCTCCTCTAAGATTATGGAAAAGGGTTATGAAAAAAATTAAGAAGTTTGAGTCAGTTTGAATCACAGTTTAAGTTTGACTTTTGCCAGGAAAAGCAAGAATGTCAGCATTTTTATTCTACATTCGTTGTTTCTACCCCTCCCCTTTCTAAATTCTGTCCTGTTGTTTTGCTATTGTGACTTACGTTTTCACTGGGGCTTCCAGGGCTATTTAATGAGGATTTTCTTGCACCTCCAAGCTTCTTTCTAGGCATTTTCCTTTTCTGAAATGTTTATTTCTATTTATTTTTTCATCTGCCGGATTCTGGCATTGAATGGTAGCTTTGTTTATGTATTTTCAAGCGGGATTCATATACTGTGTTTCCTTAGTTATTTAACATTTTTAAAATGTGGTTTTGGAGTCCATACATGCTTATAATGTACTCAGATGGAAGAAATATTCGGTTTCATTCAGATCTTTGCTCTTCGTTCTGGTTCTGAATTATGTTTTGGAGAAATCAGATGGGAAATTTGCTATTTGGGGAGATAACAAAACATAGCCAGTATGTGTGTACTTGCTGCTCCGTGTCCCTTTTTCCTCTAAGACTGCCTTTCCTTTCAATTTTCCTTAGTTTTAAGTACATTCTTGCATCATGTCTTCAAATACTTTTTAAAATTCTATTAGTTCAATTCTCTATTTATGACCAGAATCCAGACTTAGATTCTTATAATTTTATAAATTCTTTTGTCTTTTTGTATTCCATTCCTTGTAGCATCTCAAATTACTCTTGGTAATTTGATTTTCAGTCATATGTTTCTGTTCCAATACATTAATTCTTATTTCGATGATATTTTTTGATACTGAATTTTTTTCTCTACTATTCAGCCTCATCATTTCCATTTAATTCTCATAAATTGTAATCTTTTCTTTTACTATTATTTCCTGAATTCATGTTCTCATTTAAATACTATAAAGTAAAGCAGTCATGAGTAATTCTGCTTTGATGTGTTTGGTTTTGTTTTGAAATTAGATGTCATTGTTTAAAAGCTAAAACACTGTGTCTCTTGTTCAATTGCTGATAAAATACATATATATTTCACTATTTTCTATTAAAATACATATATAACATTACTTGCTATTGTTTTTTGTTGTCTCCATTGCTACTGTTTATTATTTTTGGTATATTCATGTTACTTTGCTGGGTTACCACAATTACATAGAAAACATTTTGCAGATATTATTCTTTTATAGAGGAGGAAAGTGAGTTTCTATGAAGATCTTAGTATTTTACATTTGTAGAAGATTAGGAATAAAGAAACAGACATAGACTAGTATAATCAAAATCTTCTATGTTTGTCAAATTTATCTTTTCAGCATTACTATGTATATAATACTTACAGTTAGACTTCTAATGTCATTAAACTTGTTACCTTTTCTTCCCCTGCCAGTGGTGATCATGTCTACTGTCAACCTAGCTATTAAATTCTATTATAGGATGACTCTTGTCATTGACAGACCAATCTGCCTTGACGCTTGTAAGTATGAAGATGATGTAGATGGATAATAAATGTCCTTAGATTAGTTCACACTCAATTCAGTTAATGAGAAACAATTGGGCAGTAATAAATACAGTGCCTCAGAAATCCATGATGCATATTTCCAATATGTATTTTCATGATACCTCATTTCCCAGGTTGGTGCAACCACTTTATAGAAACTTTCATTTTAAGAGTTATACTGTTCAATGATGGAACTAGAGATTAATGATTTTCTAAGGATACATGGGTAATAGAAAGAGCAACAACATTAGGTTTTTATGGAAACTTACAAAGTTAATATCATTAATATTAGCCCATGGTAACTACTAGAAAGACTGGAAGGTTGTGTTTTTGTGTTTGTGTGTGTGTGTACATATGTGTATATTTCATGAATGTATGAAGTATGATCAAAAAATACTGTGAATTTTAAGAAATGTATTTCAGTAAAAGACACATTGCCAGTAATTCCCCCCAGATATTTCCCTCACTTTGAACATACTTATCCCATCGTTCTTGCTGCTTCCTGAAGCAACTTTGCAAATCTTCTGTTGAATGTCTTTAGGAAATAGGGCCAACAGTCCAGTGAATGTTTCTGTCAAGTGTCATCCAACTGAAAGCCAACTTCATAAAAATATTTTGGTATGTCCTTCTCCTCATTCACCAGATATGGTACCACACAACTTCTGGCTCTTCCCCAAAGTTAAATGACCATGAGAGGTAAATGTTTTGAATTTCTTCAGGACATCTAGACAGTCACAAAAGCACAATTTAAGACACTTATGAAAGAGAATTTCCAGAACTGCTTCAGTAAGTGGCAAGAATGATAAGTGTGTTGTAAGGGAGGAGGAATATTTTGAGGGAATTAATGCCAATGTATCTCTGACAATAATAATTTTCAAAATTTCAGCATTTACCCTATGTTTCAATCTGACCTTGTATTTACAGTTCACATTAATAATAGTCTTCATTAAGGAAATCCCTGATTCTCTTTAATGTACATTTTTGGCCTGGAATAGTTTTCTATGTCTCTTTCTTTCTCTTTATCTGTCATTGTCTTTTCTTCCTTTCCTCTGAAGAGGAAAACACAGAGTGTTTAATTTTAAGCAACTTTCAATCTATGAATGCAAAAGTTCCGTGTGGTTTAAACTACACAGGCTAGAAAATGATGTTAAAATGGGATTGCAAGACAAACCAGGCATGGTGATTCCCAGCACTAGGGAGGCTGACACAGGAAGACTGGCACAAGTTAGAGGTCAGTCTGAACTAAATAGTGAGGTCTTGTCTCAAGAAAACAAACAAATAAAAAATTGAGATTGAAAGACAATAATTTATTTTGCCAAATATTAAGGAGATATTTAATGATTTTTCTAGAAATTGTTTACTGAATGCTGTCTGGCAGCATGAGGTATGGGCTAATTGCTAATGAGTCAAAACAGTGGGATCATAGTTACAGAGGAATGCGGCTTGTAAGTGTAATGTAATATTTTAAATCCTACATTAGTTTGTAGTGCACGTGTCCTGACAAAAGTTAGGCAAGGCACTGAGAGGAGATGAAATAGACATCAATAGAGAATTGAGAAAAATAATCATAGCTGAATGTGATGGCACAAGCCTATAATCTCTGCACTCTAGGAGGCTGTGGCAGGAGGATCACAAATTCAAGCACATTCTGGACAATTTAGCAATTTAACAAGACCCTGTCTTAAATATTGATGATGATAATAATAATATAGGTATGGGGATGTAACTTAGTGCAAAAGTCCTGGGATTAATTTCCAGTATCAAAAAAAAAAAAGTAATTAGAGAAATGGGTCAAGAGACATTATGTTGTCTCATATTAGAATAGAATACCAGTGCCCTCTGTGTGAAAAAGCGAAGTAGTCGGCACTTAGAACAAGAAAATTTAGGTAACCTGAAGAGACTAGAGGAGCCCAACATCCATTAAATTAGTGAGCACACACATTCAGGCAGAGTTTGGAGGGTAGGAAAGAGGATCAAGAAGAAACATAATTGTAATGTAATATATCATATTAGTTTCAGTAGCACAGTATGGTTCAGAAAATGTTCTTTCAAGAGATATAAGAAGCCAGGACATTTGATCAATCTAGAAACTGAGATCCTCCCTTTTGCACAATATTCTGCTAAGAATTTAAATTTTAACTTCCATATCCTCAATATTGACAGGCTTAACAAGCTTAGAACTGCCATTCTAAGGAGAGATTTTTAAGCAGGTAAATGAAGAAATGTGAAGGTAATACCAAACTTTCAAGAAAGCAATGGATCAATAAATTGAAAAACTTAACCTGGGAAAGTGATGGTGAATCTGAATAAAAGGTATCTGATTTTTGGTAGACTAGGCACTCAAATATGTAAGGAATTGTTTAAGTTTTATGATATGAATGTCCTAGAATATGCAACTATGCATATTGTGAGTCATACTACTGCAAGTAGTAGTATAATGTGCCTTTCTTTGAGTGCTGTTTAAAAAAAATTTTTAATCTGTTAGCTAACTTTCTGTCATAACAATATTGTGACTATTGTATTATAAGACTCGATCTTAGTAAAACCCTTTTGAAGAATACAAAAATGTTTTGTCTTAACAAGTAATTAACCGATTGGATTCAAGCTGTGTGTGTTTACCTGTCTTCTGTGAGTTATGTTTTCAATACTAGTCTAGTTTTCAGTCTTTGCAGTGCTATTCTTGTTGGCCTTTCATGTGTAACACCCAAGTATGGAACCTCAGCACTGTAAATTAGTTCTCAAACAATTGCTATCTTCATTCCAATTAGTTTAATACATGTGCAGCTTAGCAATGAGCTCAGAAATTCATATTTTTAAAAACTCTTTCTCTAGCAGCCTGTTGTTTGTGGATTCTCCCATACTCTCCAGACCTCACCACCTCTTTTTCCTGATGCTGTGGATTTCTAGGGCTGTCATGAGTGCAAGGAAGTTCTACTGGGAATCAAAATGCAAAAATGGCTTTCATGGGCTTCCATAGACAAGAAAGGCTAGATAATTTGAAGGACTCACTTCAGAATGAATATGTGTTACCTCTTGTTCAAAAACACTCAGAATTTGAAAATGGAAGCAGCTGAGCAGTTAACAAGTGTGGGGCCATTCTGAGCATGCGATTATGAAGCTGACATTAGTTATAGCCCAACAGAAAGTCAGCCCAGACTGTGAAATGACATAATCAAGAATACTGTCATGAAAGTCTGGACAATTGGAATAAATGCCTTGACATAATACTCACATAAATTCAGTAGTAAAAGGGAAATTTACTTGTAATTACACTCATGTTTTTATAAATACAGTAAATCCTCGTTATATGTGCATCCCATATTTGTGAATTATCTCCTCAATAACATGTATTCATATTCAATGTATGCAGATGTTGTTTTTAGACATTTGTAGAAATGTACAAGTTGATAAATATGTGAGTGGCCTCATATGCACACCGTCAGATAAACCTGAACAAAGTCACTCACCGTTGTCTTATTTCAGCTCTCATACTGTACATGAGTGTTCTTTTTTTAGTTTAGTTAGTGCCACAAGTTTTGCATTTTGTTAGTGACTCTGTTGTGTAAAATGGGTCTTATCCATACTGGGTATCTACTGTTCCTAAGCCCAAGGCTGTGAACATTTTGCAGAGAAAATACATGTGTTAGATAAGATTCATTCAGGCATGAGTTAAGGTGCCAATAATTGTGAATTCAGTGTTAAGGAATCAACAATATACATTAAATAAGATGTCTTTACACAGAAACAGAAATGAATCAATGTCGTGTACATTGGTCAATCAAGGAAATATTGTGACTGGAGGTACACAGGGACCTAACTCTGTGTTTCCCCCAGCAGTAATGGTTCGTTATTTGCTAATCCAATTTCCCTGGCAACTTTATTGACCACAATCACCATAAATGACAACAATCACATATACAAGTGGTTATAGGATCTTAAAAGGAATGTGTGTATGATAATAATAACATATTTGAAAAGTTCTTTTCTACAAAAGGGAGTGAATAACTAAAAGTATTCATTTCTATTTTACAGCTGTAGAAATAGGTTCAAGATCTCACTTGGCTAATAACACACAGTTCATCATGATGAGTCCAAGATTTGGATTCTCCTCTCTATGAATCTTGTTTCTATGATACACATGGGTTACACAGCATTTCACTTATCATTATGTCCTTATATCTTCATAGAGACAAGTTCTATGATAGATAATTCTCTGTAGTAGACAAATTGAAAGGTGGTAAAGATCAAAACATTTGAGGGGAACCAGGATGAACAGACAATGCAAATTGGGAACTACTCGCAGTTCTATGTGTGTAGAAAGCTGCTATGTAATATTCATGACTGACATGAAAATCACTTGCACATTCAATTGAGTGTAGCTTCCCTAGCCATGAGATCCAAGCTTCTGGGAGTTGTAGATCAGTAACCTTCATTCAGGGAGGATATGAATTATGGTTTCACTGATCATTGTTTAAACATGGCATGATCAAGGAGATAGAGGTTTCAAAGGATCTTCCACTATTTTTGCAACAAAGTATGAAAAGGATACAGAGTCCCTAGAGAAAATCGTTGGGATTTATCACTTACGACAACAAAGAAATCATAATGAAAATATGGCATTAGGTTAGATGTGGGATGAACATAGATGGTTGGTGAATATACATATAAAAAGCGTCTACTGTGGGCACTATGTGGACAGGGCTAGTTTCAAATACTTTCTGTTGGTTAGAATAAGTATTCACCCTGACACACGGGCTTGGTCAGGATTTGTGTGATAATGCACAGCAGGACTGAGTTTCTGCATTTAAAGTCTTTGGTATTCGTGAATTAGAAGGGCACAAGAGAAAAATAACTCCTGAAACCATGAATTTTCTTGAACTCAATGGTTCATTTTTTATAAACTTAAAAAATTGCTAATTACCAATATTGAATAAACTAAGAAGGAAAAGATCACATTGTAAGTGATTAACCTGATCTATTACAAATCCTCTCTCTCCGTTATTTACTGCCCATATGATCATGACAGTTACAAAGCACACCCAGGGTTTCTTCACAAGTTTCAAGGAATTGAAAGTACGCTTTTAAAATAAGTATAATGAAAAATAACTTTGACCTCCTTTCCGTGGATAATAGAACTAAGCTGCTACATTGACAAGTTGCCTTGTCTCTTTCAGAGTTTGTTGAAGTCACATGGGTGATATAAAGAGGGATTGCACCCTGACCTTGGAACTGAAGCCCTCCTGTACATGTTCAATTTCTCACCTCTCCGATGTGACTTGTGACATTGTAACTTCTCACATGTAACATTAAAATTAATAGACTGTGTTATTCTCTATGTTGTTTTTTTTTTTAACAAAATGTGCATCATAAAGGAGGTTACTGTATGCAAATCCTCATCTGCCAGCAGAGCACAGATGGCCCTGGGAACAGAGAAGGATCCAGATCCGCAGGACCTGAGCAATCCATGGGGAGCTTGGGCAGAAGATCTGCTGAACCAGACAGTAAAGGACTACTGCGTGCTTCATGCTGGATGTGCTTGTTTCCTTTCCCACATGCCCTTGAACAAAGACATTTTGATCTCCAAATAATACTTGAAAAACATGTGATTCAATCGAATTGTGAGAGTCCTGCTTCACAAACACTAATAATGTGAAAACACTGAAATAGCAAAGGACTTTCATACTTCACCAAATTGTCTATCCTATGTATTTAATATTCCTATGTAACTGAATATTTTTTATTTGGATGAAGACTGTATGGACCTGCTGTGATAAACACAGTCTGTATCATATGGAAATGGGACAGATGAAAGACTTAACATTTTTACTTCCTTTTTTTTAGCCCCACCTCCACCTTCATTCCCAGCCTGAAATTCACATATTTTTCCATTTATTTAATTTCCTCTTCCTTCTGCTGCAATTTTCTGTTAGTATTACTCATTTTCCTGTGTTCAGTCCACCTTTTTTTTTTTTTTACATATCTGCTTTTAGCTGATGAATAAAATCACTTATCAGTCTTTATCAGCACTTATCAGCTGAGAGACTGGGTTACAAATGGATAACATTCAGACAGTATATGTAACAGCAGAACTCCAGCCAACAATCCCCAGTAACCAACCAGTCCAGGAAGGTGAACCACAGTGTCTGCAGCAGCTGTACCCAAAATAGTCAGGATCTAATGAATCATATCTTCCCTAATTTCTGTTTCTATCTGCATCTTACTTGCAGTTTAGGATCAGCTGTGAAAGCCAAATCTGATTCCCTAATCATATTCATCAGGACTCCATACTATTTAGCAGCCTCCAGCTTTTGCTGTCAACTGTCTCTGATCAGGGCACATCTTCCCTGTTTTCCCACTATAAAGCTCACTCAGTCTTTTACCTGCCTTTGAGTCTCTGCCACCTGTAAGTGACGGTGATTGACTTCTTTACCATACAAACTCTAAAAGCATATCCTTGGCTTGTTCTCATTTGGGTAGGCTTTATTGACTTTCACAGTTCTTTCATTCTGTGAATCTGCCATTAATAGAAAAATTTCCAAAAAAATGACTAGATATTTCTGGAGTCATTAATTCACACTAACTTCAGTCTTCAATTCCACATTTTATCCAGACATGAGCTACCTTTAGGAGGGTTTATGTTTGGTTTCTTTACTACATATATTTTGTTTGCCAGAAAATGATGAAATATTACTAATTATATTAGACTGAATGTACATTATTGTGACTCTTAAACTAAATAATAAAATCACAAATCCATTTCCTTAATTATACAAGGGCATGCAATAATCCTTGTTACATATATTAATGAATGTATTCTATGTAGTCATTTGGTCTTGTGAAAAACAGAAAGTACAAAAAAATAATGGGCTTGGTGCTAAACCAATATGTAAGAAGACCTCAAAGGTTTCTAGCAGCTCAGTGCTTTTCATTCTATTCACGTTTTTGTTGAAATAAAATGTAAAAGAAAATAACCTTGTATATGCATATTAGAACTTCTAACAGGTAAGGTTTCCATGGATACTTTTATTCAGCTGTAGAGTTTGTGTGTGGAGAAAGGCATTCACTTCTAGTTCTAAAAGATTCTATTTTGATAAAAAAAATAGTACTAAAAGATTCTATTCTGCCAATCATTTCATATGTCTTAACTTTCTAGAAGAATAAAAATAATATGTATCATGTGTGTGTTGTTGTATGTTATAATTCTATCTAAAACATTCAATCATCTGACTTATTCTAGTAATGTCTTAGGGTTTTATTAAAGCTTTAAAAAGATCTATGAAGATTTTAAAGCAAATGTTAGTGAGTTTAAAACACTGTTGTCTAAACCTGATGTGAAGCAATTGCCTCTTTTTTTAAAAGATGTAGTTTAAATCAGTCAGTTACCAATGCTAGCATAAAGGTTTATCTTTTATTTAAGATAGATTTTAGAATCTCTGTATCTGTAATTTTATCTTGATTTGAAAATGTCAAATATTTTTTACTGAATGTGACTTCCTGACATTCCATCCAAATCAAATTCTACAAGTAGCCTTTCTATCTTTTTGAAAAGTATGTTTGAAAAGATGCAAGATTTCAGACCAGAGTCAAATTTTAAGCCACATAGTTTTATAAGGAGCTTGAGGAAGGTTTGTGACATGATGCTTTCTAAACAACATGTTTTCAATAGAGCACTGTTTTACACTGTCTAGTGTCTAAGCAATTATAAATTTTGAACATTGTCCATATATTATTTTAAAGCAAATACTTGGAAAAATACCTTGATCTTATTCTTATTTAAGGCTTCATTCTCAAATATGATTTGTTTTTATTAGTTTACATGGACTCTGGATGGTACTAAAGTATAAACTGTGATCAGAAGGGTTTCTTTTTTAAGAAATCAAAATTTTATATAGCCTCCAAGTTGTTCAAATAATACATTTTGATAACAGATTTCCATCATTTACTATTTCAAGTGCATTGATACAATGGCTTTTCCTTTGAGCACAATGTTGCCATGGTATATTATACTATTATAAATAAATGACTATCAAAATATGCATTAATGAGAAGAAACTTAGATATACAAGTTATATTTAGGTATACTGGTTTTGGCCTTGTCATAATCAAGATGACTTTTTCTTCAGTACTGAGGATTAAACCCAGGTCTTCCACAATGAGCTGCATCTCCAGCTGTTTTGTTGGTATGTTTGTTTGTTTATTTGTTTTTCTGTTGTCTGTTTGCTAAAATAGGTTTTCACTAAGTCACTAAATTGTCTAGTCTGGGTTCAAACTTGAGAATTCTCCTGCCTCAGCAACTCAGAATGCTAGAATGACAGGCATGTGCCAACATTCCTGGCCTCAAAATGACATCATAATGGTTACCAAGGCTACTGTTTTAAAAGATATTTCCTTGAAATGTAGCTTATTATGGTATTGTGCACTGCTGGACAGAGGCCTCTCTTCAACAGATACTTTAACTGATGTTTTTTAATATGTATGGAGCTGTGATTAAGACTGCACAGGGAATACTGCATTACTTATTTATATAAACCATCAAGTTATGTAAGCTTCTGGTCTGAGATATCAATAATGTTTGATGATGATTTATTTTAATAACATAGAATATTCTTTTTTTATTTTCATCTTCTGCCACATCATTGAATGCCAGTAATTTTAAAGGTTCTTCATCAATTGCCTTTTTGCCTTTACATTCTCCCTTCCCAGTATATCCATCTCAATAATTTTAACTACAACGTTTTCACTCCCAAAATCTGCATGTTCCACATAAATTCCCAAATCTCTATTCCCTGTCCAGGCTTTTGTCCCACCTTTCTGATGAAGTGATCAAAATTCTTACTTGAGAACTCTGTCTGGATATGTATCCTGAACCACATATATTTCACTCACAAGCTCAACAACTCACCCTTAAAACTGTTCTTCCTTCAATACCTGGATCTAGCCATGATTCAAGCTTATGGCTTTTACCCACTCACAACTCACTTGTAATGGGTGCTAAAGTCCTGGGAGTGGTATGTCCCAGGGTCTTGTCAAATGTGTCCCTATTTTCCTGGCCTATTGCTGTTCTTTAATTCAAACACTTGTCTCTTTCCTAAATTATTTTAACATCTCCTGATACACTTCATAGATTTCAGGACAGCCTCAAGAATTCATTGATGTGGCTAGAATAATCTTCATACAGCACAAGTCTCTCATGTTAGTTTTTTTCTTAAAATTTGCCCTAGAGACAAAATCAAACTCGTTAAATGAGGTCATGATCATGATGATGCTATCTTTAAAATGTAATCTCCAGTAAGTTTCACATACAAAATGCTTTCCTGACTGCTACTCTCTCTGATGCTCTGCCCTTTCATGTTTCTATGCTTAGCATGTCAGCCTTTGCCTAGAATATCCCTCTGGCCCACCTCACCCTCATCCATTCTCCCAAACCAATCCATCTGATTCTAAGAGCAACGTTAGCATCACCTGCCATAAACAAGAAAACCGTAACATTTGTTCCAGTGCTTGTGCTTCCAGCAGAGTCAAACACCCTATTCTGCCCTTAATAATTGGCCACACATCCATCTGGTGCAACAAGCATAAAGTTGGGTTACAGTATTTTTCTGGCATATCCAGTTTTACACACCACACTCAGATCACCTTGTAAGGAGAGATCACTCCATCTGAGGTTGTGCGACTTGAGCTTGAGGACAAGTTTCTTCTATTTCCTCACAGTAAATTCAAAATTGCCAGTTTTCAATCTATAAAATGAAAATCCAAGATCAAATGAGAATTAAAATCCTTTCCAGCCCTAATGGTCTATAATTCTGTGGTTTCCAGATAGCATCACAACATGTTAAGAAACACGTTTCTAAATGTCTGCTGTATGCTTAGAAATGTACTAGGGTTAGAAGAAAGTCTGGCTGTGCTATCATGGCTTTTAAGAATTAGACACAATAAGAGTTACCTTTTTCAATTTAATCAAAATAAAACATGGAAGAAAACACTCAATAAACACCAAAAATTAAATGTTTTCAACAGTTTAAAATTTGACAAACTATTGTCTATGTTGTGAGTCAAAAAGTCAAGCTATCTCTTCAAATACTCTTTCATCAACTGTGAAAATATGTGTGTGCAGAAGCCTGAGTTTTGATAAGCTAAGTCTGTTTATGTCATTTTTATTTATTTCTCATGGCCAGGTGTCTAAAGCAATCTAATTAATTAACATGCTGTCTATGCGAAAAGATGTCTGTTCTGATTTTCATGAAGTCCAACATTTGGGAGTGTGTGTGTGTTTGTGTGGGGGTGGGCTCTTAGTGTCCTAGATCTACATAATCTGATTATTTTTCATTGGGGAATAATAAATTTGCCCAATAATCACATTTAATTTTTATTTTTCACATAGTACTATGTTGACATTTTGGACACATTTTCAATAGCGGTAAAGCAATGCAAGTTGTGTATACATCAGCCCATGAAGGCTCCCTCCCCACTCTTTTTCTAGTCTTTCCTAGCACCAGTAAAACATTAATATTAATAATAACACAGCAGTAACAGTACTTAACACATCTGCATTTCTAATCTTCCATTTGGCATGTCCGTGGTTTGTGATGCACACCTGTACAGCAGTTGCTACTTTTATGTTGTTATTTTCCTTACTTTACAAAAGAGAAAATTAAGAGATAGAAATGATAAGTTGTGTAATCTTGTAAAATTAAGAAGCAATGACACTACAATTTAAGCCTGAGGAGACTAAATTTAGTGTTTTATAAATATCATATTAAAGTTTTATTGTAGAGAAATTAGACCAAAGAAATCACAAAAGAGCACATGTAGCTTTGAGAGAGAATTTGGTCTATAGAATAAGGAAGGCTTTGTCTTGAAGACTTTGAGATTTATGGGCCAATTAGATGCATACGGTTGGGCCTCAGGTCTTTTTAGTTCCAGTCAATGAATCTGCTCTTCTTTTTTGAGTTTCTGGCACCTGGAGCTATAGGCACTTGAGATCTTGAAAATGGATCAATCTCTCTAGTGGGATTTGTCCCTGCTTAGTAAAACTACCTCCACTTGCAAGGAACATAAAGAACTTTTAACAACTAATGGTTAGTTGCCCTGAGGGAGAACACAAACTGAGAGAAACAGCAAGGCAACTTAAATCATAATGCATGGAAATTAAATCATAATGCAGAATTAAGCCTTAATGCAACTAAGAGCCAGCGAACACCACCACAAACAGCAGAGAATGCATCACCCCACTTCTCAGGGAAAGAGAGATCTCTTTGTGTTCTGGAGGCAAGAAAGAAATGGAGAGAAAGGCTCAGCCTAGAATGTCCCCTGCATTTCACTAATTGGCTCTCCTTTCTTTCTTTCTTTCTTTCTTTTTTTTTTTTTTTTTTTTTGTACCAGGGATCGAACTCACAACCTTGTGCTTGCAAAGCAGGCACTGTGCTGCTGAGCTATATGCCCTGCTCACTAATTGGCTTTAGCACTGAGACATTCTTGATAAAATGAGAGCAATAGTTTATCTTGGAAAATATACTTTTCAGTCTCAGAAGAAAGATCTGGAATATTACTTTTAGAACAACAGTTTAAATTACAGTGGTGACAGTTGAGTCAGGAATGGTTCAATTGTAGGCGCAAATTTTTTAATGAAAATGTGGAGCTCTCAGTTATTCTAACTTGTAGAGATAATTAAAACGAGTACTTAATATCTTAAAAAAAAAAAAGAAGCCTGTTTGAAATATTGCAGGAAATTTCTCAAACCAAGCCAAGCCAAACCAAACCAAACCAAAAGGAAAACTCTTTGCACCAAGGAGATAAGATGGCAGCATTTAATCTTTACACCAGTGAACTGTTGGAATTCACGCCACTGGACAGTTGCAGGGATAATTCCCCCCAAGCAATGGCCCTGAATCCGGAAAGAGTTTAGTTTACATAGAATTAGTAGCGGGAGGTACAAAATAAGTGACCAAATGTTATATGATTGATTACATACTTTGAATCATATATTGACAGACAGACTAGTCTTGAAACAATGGAAACATTCCAGGAACCATGGGAGGGGACTCTTACAGAATGACTATATTTGAGGGTATTACCATAATATAGGGATTGTTCCAGAGAGAGACTTGATTGAATGAAAGTGGTTAAGGACATTACCATAGTATAGGAGTTGTTCTGGAGAGAGAAACTTGACTGAATGAGCACAGGTCAGCCCAAGGTACCTTAAGGTATAGGCAATCACTCTGACATTGTCAGGGTCAATTGAATTTACCAGAGACAGCAGAATAGCAACTTGGCCAGTCTTCTAATTAATTATGAAATATCTATAAGTTTGTTATTTTGCCCCAACAATATGAACACAGATTTCAGAATGGGGAACACACATATGGTAGCCTGGTCCTTCTCCTTCCATGAATCTGAAGAGTTGAGGGATTCCTGCTTATTTGTCTTCATGGCATGGAAACTGTTGGATATTTGTAAAAGTTAACTCATTCAGAGAAAGATTTCAAATACCCAACTACTTCAGGCCTCAGTATTCTGTAGAAGGAATAGAAATGTGTCGTACAGTTTTAGTTGAAAAATAGTTATCTCAAAGTATTTGCTTCCATTAAAAATACCATATATTTCTAATGAATATTTTATATTTTGAAATAACTTCAAACAATGTTAAAAAAAAACACACACAAAAGGATCTTAAAAAAATCACTTATTTTCACCACCAAAAAATTGTCATGATGAATATGTATGTATCGTCTTTCTTTCCTTTGATTGATTGGGCTATTTATTTGTAACTTGCTGAACCTTCCACTCCTATGAAGACCTTCTGTTTCTTTCTTTGTGAATCTTATGCTGCCAGATTTGACTTCTTTCATTGTTTTATTGTTCAGATCAATTAACGGGTTTCACTATTTTGTTAGATATTGAGGAAGAGTATTTTATGTACCTTAGTCCAGAAGTTCAAAATCTGGTGATAACAGTTATCCATGGAACTACTGAGAACTTCTGCTGCAGCAATTTCACACTTCCAGCTTCTCCTTTCTCTGTATCTGTTTAACATCGAAAAGAAGAAACTATTCCTCACTTGGCCCAAGAGGAGAAACAGAAAACAGTCTCAGTTACTGCAATTTTTAAGTCTGAACTTTTAGCCAAAGGACTGTTTTTCTTCTTTTTTCAAGACAATCTAACAAAATCACTTGCTAGGTACCAATCTCTCCTAAAGCCCTTGACTCAAATCACATTTTTGTGGGTACTCTTTAGAACACATCATCCTGACAAAACATACATCAGAGACTTAAGATATAAAACTGGGAGCTAATTATTGTGTCCTAATAAAGAGAATAAAGGGAATAAAATGATGTTGACTTACATAAAAAAAATTTAATCACATTATACAATCTTGCAGAGGAACTGTAAAGGAATGTATATTATAAATGAAGAATTTACAAATAGAAGTAATTTACAGGTGCTAAACAAATCATTGATAATTATGAGGGAATAAAGTGAAGATGTAGCTACTTAATAATGCATTTAAATAGTAAAAATGAAATATCAGAAGCAACATACATATGAAACATAGATTTTGGAAGATTACATAATGAAACAATTTTTAGTCATTAGATAGTCCTTTAAGAATGGTTTATTTCTATAATGAAAATCTCACAACAGACTGCTAAGTGATACAGACCATATAACTATATATGGAATAATTTCAATAATGTAAAATATATGTAAACATCTGACCTATATCTGAGTTTTCATAAAACTGAGAGGTACACTAACATTTTAGAGTGGTTATCTCCAGATTGGGGGCTTTAGGGTAACATTTTCATGTTTTTATTGGTGTATTTAATAAGTACACATTACTTTTAAAAGAGAAATATATTTTATGTTAATTTATAGTATGAAGCATCAATCTAAGAAGTCTTATTTATCAGAAGTCTTGATAAAGTAAGCTATGAAAAGATCTAGAAGCACTTTCAATGCCATAATGCAAACATTTTGCTGGAAGGCCAAGGCTGTAGAAAGATAAAAATAAGATTTTAAGTCCTGCTGATCTTTCTAGATGAAAGAAAATGAGGATTTTTTCTATGTCTATAGTAAAAGGCCAAGGTTTAAAGTAGATGAAAATGTTTGAGCGCTGGTGAATAAAATTTATAGCATCACAAAATTTCATATTTCATTGAGAGTTGATACATCATCCAGTTCACCGTTTAGAAAGTTCAACTTCATATATAATAAATAGCCATCCTACTTCTGTTTAAATAGTTCCCAGGGAAATGTAACCAAGTACCTCCAGAGATTGTTTACTTTATTACTTCACAATCCTAGATATTAAAGTTCTCTCTTTGGTGAAATTTCTACTTGTCCAATATAATCAAAACTTAGAGTCTCAAATAGGAGGAAGGAAATTTTAATCAGTAAAAGTATTGATTTTTTTTACAGAGTTTAAATTTGGAGGATTTAACTTGTAAGCCATATCTTCTAAGGCAAAAAAAATTGTTTCTAATATTTGATGACATACCTCTTTTAAGTTCTCTGCTCTATAGAATACTTGCCTTCAGTGCCACAAGGCAATCCTTTGGATGACAGTTTCCAAACCCTTAACAATACAAGGAATTCTCCTTTAGAAGCTATGTTGAGTAATTCTATCTGGCAAATATGTTTCCCATAGTCCACTTTTCCTATATGATTCTGAGAACTGTCAAAAGAGGAATTCACATAAGATTTAGAATGAATAAGAAAGTAGTGGCCATTACTCTCTGAAGATCTTCCAGGCAAACACAGTGAGAGTGCTTGGAGAGTTTCCAAGATGTCCTCAATGCTCTCTGCTCCATGGCATATCTCCCCTCTTGACTGACCCTGCTGCCCAAGAGTACCCAGTTGTGCCCATCCCCAGACACTTGGGAAATAACACACTGATGCAATCACACAGAGAGACAATGACCAATGTTGTTCCATTCGTATAGTGTTTACCCAGTACTATGTACCTAAAAAATATCTAGTACCCATATTAAAGTGGTAAAAAGAAGTAGATGACATAAATTATAAAAATATATTTTGTACGAACTATTATATTTAAAATTTTATCATTTCAAGAAATAAACAGTATAAAAATGTTTCATAAAGCAGCAAAGAGGCCAGTGTGAATAAAACACAGGGAGGTAGAATCCATAGGAATGAAGTTTCAAAAATGTAAAGAACAATCAGATCATACAAAAAATTATAGAGTACAGTAACAGGATGGTGGGACTCTCTCTCCCTCTCTTTCTCTTTTGATCTCTCTCTCTCTCTCTCTCTCTCTCTATATATATATATATATATATATATATATATATATATATATATATCTGTCCCTCTTTGTTTTCTTTCTTTTTTTTTTTTCAGTGTGTTAAGACTTCTGAGCAGAGGAATGGCATAATGTGACCAATGTCAAATAGCTCTAACTTTTTCATCAGTGAAAAATAGGTTGCATGGAAGCAAATGTGGACCTGTAAGAAAGTTAGGTGATTGTTTTAATGAATGAGATGAGAGATTATGGGATTTAGACTAGCGTTACAGTATAAAATTCATAAGAGATGGAAAATGTGAGATATTTTTTCAAGATAAAACTGACCCTATGGTTAAATGCTTAATGTAAGAGAAAGAAGAAAAAATCAGGGATTGTGTCTATAATTTAGAATTAGGCACCCAGGAAAGGTTTACCATTTATCTTGAGGAAAAAGACTAAGAACAGTTTTGTTTGGATTGGTTCCATTATACAATGTGATTTTTAAATGTTTTTTGAATCTCTGTCATTTTGAAAAGCATACATTTTTCTAAATCACAGGTATAAAGCTTGAGCTAAGCAGAGCTAACAATATAGCCCATGGTTTCCCTAAACCTAGTATTCAGGCATTAACTTTCCACACAGGGCACAGTTAATTTATCTTACTCCACCGTTCATCATCAAAGGTAGATTTACACACCTCAGCCTTGTGTTTCATTTATAGAATTACTTTGATCTCACAAATCAGTAGCCTCCTATCTTCTTTCCCTCCTTAGTTTGGATTGCCAATTCAGAATTCTAGAATTCTTGATTGTATCAGCCAGTTCTTCAATCCCTTGTCCTTCCAGCCCATGTGAGTTATCAATGCCTAAACTGTAATTAATCTAGTCATCTGCTTAATCAGCAGAAACTCCTAAACTGTCCAACACTGCTGAGGAAAATTACATAACTGCATTGCTTTAGCATATCATGTATTTAGCACTTCCAATCTCAACTTGGTTTTCTGTGCTACTTGGCAACCCTTTTGTCTCTATTCAGATATCTTTCCCTTCACCTAAGTCACCAATTCATGATTTTATGCTCCTGCTCACATTTTCACTTTTAGATCTAAGAAAAATACTTTGGGTAATTAATGTACTCAAAGTCCTGCTCTATATTCCTTCCCTACATATTGACACCCATCTTCACCCACCATGTTCAACCTCTTTTATTTTCATCTTCAAATGCCTCTTCTAGATCTTGCTCCATTGTCAAGGTCTTATCTTCATCGATTTCTTTTCCTTCCTCAACAAGTATGCTTAAGTCTTCTTACTAGCTAATGACAACTTTCTTCTATTTCTGGCCTTCTTAATCTAGCATGCTCATCTCTGTTTTTCTTTCACTGCGTTTCTTTAAAACACTTTACAACCTAGTGCAATCCCATCCCTCCATTGAGCTAGTTCTTTCCAAGACCATCAGAGCTGTATCAATTCTTAAGCTTCATACTTTATTTTGCAAGTTTATCTCATTTGATATCTCTGTTGCATTTAATGCTGCTGCCTACAGTCTCCTTTATGAATCTCTCAACACTTAGATCATGGCCTTAATTCCACAGATCACTTGTAGGTCTTCATAATGGATTTATCTCCCTTTATAATCTCATACATATAGTAGTTCAAGAGTCCTCCAGATGTCCTTTTTTTCTCAGGCTCATTATGCTACCTGAGTAATATCATTTACCTATAAATTCAATTTCAGTTACAGTAGCAGTCATGAAAATTTGCTACTCAAATCTCCTTCTATGAGCAGCGTGGATAACTAACAGCCTGAGCAACTGCCATCCCTAGTCAATTGCTATATGTGCTTCCAAAGCATGCTCCCTGGGGCTGCTTCAGACTAGTGATTGAGTGTAGTGGAAATTCTAATACAAGCCATCTCTGCAGGGCATGGGACTTTTCTAATGAGTGATTTGGCATGAAAATACCCCTAGCTTGAAGAAAACATTTTTAGGACTGTGCTGCAGTCTAAAACTCTTCCCTCCCAATCTTCCTTTCATTCTGTCTTTTCATAGATACCGGGCCTACTTTGTGATGTGAAGGATCTCTCTGCCTACTCTTGTTAGCTGTTCTTT
>RJWM01020212.1:0-19047 GCA_004363535.1 Dasyprocta punctata
AAAAAAAAAAAAGAATCGAGTAAAGCTAAAGTAGGTGGAACACTTACAAGGAGTACAAAATGCTTTATTTATAATAAGACAACTAATAATTTACAGATAGTATAACTGTTACATTGTTCTTAGGGACACTATTTGGTCCACTGTTGAGAATTACCCTGAGCGGAACAAACAGGTCAAACTGTTACAGGCAGCTGAGTTAGTTAGAAATATATGCCGGCAGGTAGGGCTGGGCCCTCAGAGGAGCCAGTGCAGAAGTCCAAATACCTTGTGACCTCTGAGGAGACAGGAACCTCCTGCTGTGGGCCAGACCTCAAGACAAGAGGCAAAGCAAATACAGCCGCATCCTAAGGACGGACGGTCCAGATGGTTTCTTCCATTTTATTTATGTTATTTATTTATTTATTATTTTTTGGTACTGGGGATCGAACTCACAACCTCATGCCTGCCGGGCAGGTGCTTATGCCACTGAGCTAAATCCCCAGCCTTAATTCTTCGGTTTTAGAGAACTCACACTCGTGCCAGACATATAGTAGGTTGGGAATTTCATTCACCTATATCATTTGGAGGTCTTTCACCGAGATCATTGGACGGAGGTAAGAGTTTGCTTTTGTTTCATACACTCTAGACTGGGACTCGTTTAGGTAACAAATTTTTATGGTTTAAATTTTGTCTTGTCTTTCCCTATTGTTTATAATTGCTTTGTCTCTTGTATAGTTTTGTTAAAATAATGGTAAACCTAAGTTAAAATATGGGAAAATTGTAAGGTTATGATATTTCTTTAATGGAACATTTTTATTATTTTGTTCTTGTACACGTATTTAAATTAGTTGCTAAATTTACTAGTAACTCTTTGCTTGACTGTATTTAGACAATAGCACTAGAAAGAATAATATTAGAACACCTCTGGTAGACTTTAACGTAAACTTCTGTAAAATGTTTCTTAAATGAAATATAGCTCAGACTTTGAAAATATACATGCCTATAATAAAAATGGGACTCCTGCCACCATTTAAAAAGCATTAGGCTGGTGGCCATTCTTCAAGACTCGGAGGCAAGGTTTCACTGAGACAGACCGGCTCTGATCCTCCTCTGCACTCCAGAGGAAATTTCAGGCCTGCTCTGCTTCAGCTTCCTTTCTTTGGTTCTACTTCTACTCATTTCCCCACTTCGTGCTTTCCCTATAGAGGTATGTAAGATCAGAAAGAACTCTAGACTATTCCAACCTTTTCCTCCTAAATTAAGCCCACTAGAAAGTGAGTGTTTGCTAATGCCAAAGACAGGGAAGTCATCTTAGATGAGAGACACATACCCCATTTCTCTGTCAGATGAGACGTCGGAGTTGTGCCTGTCCAGAACACACATAAAAGCCATGTCCTGGCTTAGTGTTCTGGGCCACGATCTCCTCCGGAGATTGAAACTGAGACACGGTGGGGAGAATTACTTCCACATGACAGTGAAAGGAGCTGTTCCCAAAAGCAGCACACTTATGAGACCTAAACATTTAGGCTAAGCAGGCTTTCCAACTTTTCAAGTTAGGGACTTTATTGTAAATTTTTAGAACCCAGGTAATATCTTGCTCAGGCTTTTAACTGTCCCTTATAGAACTTTGATAGTCAGTGGTTACCCTGCCAGCTAATCACTATAACAGCTGTCACTCCTAAAAGCAGAGGACAGATTTCCCCAGCATCTGTTTGGTGAATCCCCATTGAAGCCAGTGGCCAATGGAATCAGTGGAGTGTTGACCAGACAGACAGCTGGATTCCTTTCTGGAGACTGTATGGGCCAACGCAAACTGAGAACTGAGGGGTCATGACCAAGACACCCAAGGTTTCCTTGGTGGGCACTGGCTCCCCAGCCACACGAAATCTCCACTTATCTATTATCCTTTTCTCTGCTGGTAGACTAGGAACTCTTGCCAAACTTTTCAGTGGATTTTTAGATTACGTAGACTACCTTTCCCTTCAAAGATTAAACTGAGGCAGCTTGCAACAATTGTTTATGTTCTGCGGCAGCTAGTAGGGGAAGGATTTACCTATGTTAACTGAATAGCTTTTTCTTTTCTGTGTGCCTGGAAGACTGATGTGCCTTTTACTAACATAAAATGTGATTGATAGATGATAATTTATAAATTTAACCTGTAAGCTTCAAAGATATAAAAATTTAAATAAAGTATAGCGTTGTCCTGTTACTAGGAAAAGTTACCTAGATAATTAAATAGGAGACAAGTGTCTGGAGACTCCTTTGCCCTAGTGCACGGGGCAAAACTCTTCCAGTCAATTGCTCTACCTATCTCTAGAGGTGAGTTACTTTACAACCTGAGAAGCGCTCTACTTCTAACTCACCTTTTAACATACTGCTCTCTTCCAATGAACAAAAGCAGTAGTTTATTACAAAGTTATGCTTCCTTCTTTAAACATTCCTGTCGCAATAACTTATAAATGTCATATGGAAACAGAGCTCACGAGTCACCTGGGAAGATAAGATTGCACACCAGGACAAGGGTGGATAGGCTGGCTGAATTTGTCTTCTATTCTCCAGATGGCATCCACCTGCCCTGAAGCACAGTCAACCTGAGGGATGCCTTGAGGACATTATTGAATAGGAATAAAAAAGGGATGCCTTCACTATCTCCTGTTTTTGCATAGTTGGTAGCTCAGTGTCAAAGTTTCTTGCATTACAGGGTTAGAGACAGCTCAGCGAAAGTTCCTGAGTTTGATTCCCGGTACAAGGAAAGGTTTCATAGCCTCACATATTGCCTTTTACATTACAGATATGGGCAACTCAATGCCAAAGCCTCTTACTCCTTTGGAATGCATTCTTAAGCACTGGAAGATGTTCGACCCTTCCATGTTGAAAAAGAGCCATTTGATATTTCTCTGCATGTGTGTGTGGCTTACCTATCCCCTAGAGCCAAAATGGGATGCAGAGGGAAATGTTAATTATGATGCTATTTTACAACTAGAGGCATACAGTAGGAAGGAGGGTAAATGGTCAGAATTGTCTTATGCTCAAACTTTCTTTGCATTGAGAAATACTCCTTATTTATATTCTAAATGTAAGTGTGAGCCACAGGAACACTCAGCACCTCAGACCTTGAAGGCATTTACTACCCTGGAGTCTGAGATTGCCCCCCCCCCAAACCTTTGGAACCTGAGGACAAAACAGCCTTAATCAAATCTGCACCCACCAGTACTGAACCTGGTTTCCCCTACTTGCCCTACCAGTCTTAAGGATGAGGCTTCTAGACCAGCTGTAATCCAGGCCTCTACAGGGACATGCCCATCCTTAACTGAGTTTATGCAAGCTCCTCAAGAACAGTATCCTTTACAGGAAGTACATGGACAATTTGGGAGTTCCAGAATTCATGTGCCTTTTTCTCTCAGGGACTTAAAACAGATAAAATTAAATTTTAGGAAATTTTCAGATGACCCTGATAAGTACATAGATCTCTTTAGAGAATTTACTCAGAGCTATAAGCTAGGCTAGAAAGATGTAATGTTGCTTTTAAATCAAATATTGACTTCTAGAGAGAGGCAGGTAGCATTACAAGCTGCTATTGCATTTGGAGATGAGTATTATATTGCTAATTGTAGAAGGCCAGAAGATAGACAGCCAGGGGAACTACCAGTTCTCACTGGTGCACAAAGAGTTCCCACCCGAGACCCCAACTGGCCTGACAACAAAACAGGAGATTGAAACAGGAGACATATTCAAGTGTTCATTCTTGCAGGTCTAAGAAGGAAAAAAACCAAGCCTTCTGGTTATTCTAAATTGTCAGCTATTTTTCAGGAGAAAGATGAAAACCTCTCTGACTTCTTAGATTATTTATTAGAGGCACTAATAAAATATATTTCCATAGATCCTGAGTTGATAGAGGGGCAGATTTTGCTTAAAGACATGTTTATTACCCAGTCAACTCCAGATACTAGAAAAAAGTTACAAAAGAGCCTTTGCTCCAGATATTTCACTTGATTCCTTAGTAAAAACTGCCTCCTTAATATTCTATAATCAAGACTGGGAGAAAACCAAAGAGAGAAAACAGGGACCAGAAAGTAGCTGCCCTTTGTTGTGGCCTTAAAAACACAGACCTTAAGTCTGATTCTCGGGGCTCCAAGAAGAGCTCAACGAAGACTACACTGACCTGCTACCGCTGCTATAAGCCAGGCCACTTTAAGAGGGACTGCCTTAAGAGGCCCCCCCAAGCCATGCTCTAACTGCAAAGATGACCACTGGAGGTCGGACTGCCCTCTGAGGCCAAGGCCCCAGAGCTCAGACCCATCCTATCAGCTGGTCCAGTAGGACTAAAGGGCCTCAGGGCGTTCACCTCCTCCCTCTGGCCAGACTGCCATCTCTGCCTGTCATCTCCATGGAGGAGCCCTGAGTAATCACGACAAGAGGTAAAACTCAGCCGATTGCTGGGCATTGGCGCATGTCTCTGTCCTTCTCAGCTCTGGTCTTCATTCTAGGTACTGTACCTCAATACAGTCACCGAAATATAGGTTGCTTAACTGTAACTGTGATAGTTTTCTCTTCACTCATTCTTTTGGTTATACCTAGAAATCCAGCTCTAATCCTGGAGAGATTTTATCCTGACTATATGCTGTAATATATATATCCAAGTTGCCACCTAATCAAAATGATGCTGAGACTGGTTTTTTAAAATATAGTACATATTGTTGTTCAAGTATAAAAACTTAAGAAGAGAGTTTTTATTTGTTAAAATAATATATTAGATTCTCCTACAGTATCAAAAATTTAGAGATAATTATAACTAAAGCTAGAGGGATTTATGACAAAATGTCAGACTCTATCAATGAAGGGACCTTAATGTCAATGGGTTACAATTGATATAACTTAGAAACAGTTTCTAATCTTAACTATCAGCCCTACTGCTCATGCTTTGATTATATATGCCTTTGTATACAAACTTTGATTATATATCCTTTGATTAAAAATTGTTGTTGCCTAAAGGTGCCAAACCCCAAGGCATTATACAGATGAAACCAATAATATGCTAGATTCCTTTTAGATTCTTTTTACTGGGATCCACCAGATCTTGTCCAAAGAGAGTTATATGATATATATCAAGGCTTTAACTATACTCAGTGAACCTTAAATGACACTGTGGCTGGTCTTTCTCTCCTAAATAAAAAAATAAAATTAATAAGACAGGTCACCCTCCAAAATCAGATGACATTAGACATTCTAATAACAGTACAGGGGGGTGCTTGTGCAATTGTAAAAACTGAGTGCTGTGTATACATTCCTGATTCATCTGTTAATATCTCAATAGCTGTTCAAGGTATTAGACAACAAATCAATGACATGTCAGACTCTAAAATTCCCTGGACCTTATCTTTTTCCTCCTTATGGGAAACCATTACTAGCTCCTCTTGATGGAAATCTTTGTTAACTATACTCATAATTATCTTGTTGATTCTATAATTAGGCCCATGCATACTTGTTTCTTCAGCTTTGTCTCCTCTAGACTCAAAGCTGTACACCTACCCAAGATAAAAATCCTGGTGTCTATCAAGGGCCTCTAGGTAGAATCTCTGCAGAAGTATCTCTGACTGCCAATCAGAGATCGACAGTCCAATAGTTCTCTATCAGCATCCCACCCCCTACAGGGAGAGTCACTGCTGTTTAGCATCACAGCTTACTACCAGACTCGCTTCCCCATTTGTCCTTGATTTAATCAATTTTACCTGAGCAATTAATCTTATCAGTTGACCATAGTTCTGTCCCACCTCATGCCCACCTTGAAGCGTTCCAGGCTTTCCTCACCTTGGACCCGTCTCACCTTGTGGTTTTACTCTATAAAAGGCCCTGGAAATGACAGAGTCTTTGGTCACCCATTTGGGACCCCTTCCATCTCCCTCAGACAGAGGGTTTCTCTCAATAAATATATTCTGCTCTTAACCTCTGTTGCTCCTAAAATTCATTCTTTAATTTTAGAGTACACAAACTTGTGCTGGACATGTAGTAGGTTGGGAGTTTCATTCCCCTGTATCAAAATGAGGCAGAGACCACTCAACAAAGTTTGTAGGAGCAACGAAGCATATGATTCAGGCAGACAGAGGGCGATTAGGCTGTCTGTCTGGAACAAAGGGAAGCAGGCCCCTTTTATAGGGATGGAAAGAAAGCAGGGGATGCCAGGTGGGAAGATGTTACTAAACACCTGTGGACAAAGTTCTCTGGCAGACTTGCACCTTGGTGGGCTTCCATGTCTGGGGACCTGGCCTAGATCCCCAATCTCCTGAATGAGTGTACAGTGAAGACTTAAATGAGACAAGTGGTATGATTTTAGGGCTCAAGGAGGATCAAAGCCCCTTGCAGAGGTCTTGACTCTGCAGCTATCATGAGAACTAAGACAAAGAGCCTCTCTCGGCCACCCATATTTATTTTCACAGCAGACAAAGAGAGGGGATACTGAGGAAAGCACAGGAAATGAGTAGGACCTTGGGAGTCACTTCAAAGACTTCTCCAAGTAGCAAATTGTGCCAGTTAAGGAGAACTGTTTTATCTCCAAGATGACATTTATGGTGGGAAAGAGAGCCTGTAAATATATGATGTTTACAGCTGCAGTCTCTATCTATTTACTTGAGTCTGAGCCAGGTGTCATCAGTGGTGGCCTTATCTTGCCCTTTGAAGTATCTCTGGCCTCACCAGCCACTACAGACCTCTGCCAGGACTAGTGATTCATAGAGGTTCATTTACTATAAATCAGCTCCCATCGCCAGGCAAGGGGCCTAGGCCTTGGACAGGCTACAGATAAAACAGAAAGCCAACTAGTTAATTTTAAATCCTGCTCAGAGCCGCTTCATAGCGGTCTCCAACAGGGACCTACAAAATTCCTGGTCCTGTCTTATTTCCTTTACAACATCCTGTGCTTGCCAATGACAGCCTCAGTGCTGAGCTGAGAGTAGCACCTCTGCTAGTAAGCACGTTGGGGGCTGGGAGAGTCATCTGATTCAAGCCTTACACTGTGCACTCTAGAAGGCTGAGGCAGGAAGACTCCAACTTTGAATATAGCCTAGGCAACTTACCAACTTAGCAAATCTCTGTCTCAGAACTAAAAAAAAATTAAAAAGAGCTGGGGATGTAGCTCAGTGTAAAGGCCTTGTGTTTAATCCCCAGTATTGCAAAAATAAGTAACTAAATAAATGTAAATAAAATTTAATAAATGAAATAAAATAAATAAATTTAGGACCGAGGATATAGCTCAGTGGTAGAGATTTTGCTAAGCATGCACATGACCCTGGGTTCTAGCCTCACCATTAGTAATGACAATGACAACAAGTATTCTTTTAGTTTTAAAAGACAAAATGAAAATATGTGATTTTTCAACTGGCCTCTTCTGACTTACAATTTTTTTTCCTTCTTTTGAGATGGTCTCACTATGCAGTTTAGGCTTGCCTTGAGCTCACTTTGTAACCCAGGCTACTCTTGAACTCACAAAGATCCTCCTGCCTCAGCCTCCCGAGGACTGGGCTTACAGGTGTGTGCCACAGCGCCTAGTTTTTGTTTTGTTTTGTTTTGTTTGAATAGGGCTCACTATGTAGCCCAAGCTGGCTCAAACTCTTGAACTTGTGGTGATCCTCCTTCCTCAGCCTCCTGAGTGCTGGGATTACAGGTGTGTAATACCACACACAGTTGGTTTACATCTTAAATGTTCATCATGTTCTTATTTTTGTAATGTGTAGTCCCAGAAACATGTCTTTAGCAACAACCTACATTCTGCCCAGTTACTTTTGTAATTGTGGGATATTTCATAGGGTTGCTTCACTTTGTTGTATGTGAGATTAACCAGAAAAATAGGTAGACCCAAGACATGGAGATTTTTGCCTTTATTTTTTTAACCACAAAAGTTACCTTTGACATTGTTTAAATGTAGCAAAGGTAATTCAGTCTAGGGGCTGCTGATTTAGCTCAGTGGCACAGCACCTGCCTGGCAAGTGTGAGGTGCTGATTTCAATTCCCAGTACCCTCCCAAAAAAGGAAACTCAGTCTAATAATATTAAACAACAGCATTTCAGATAGCATTTATATTCATATATGTACTGTGTAAACAAAGTAATAAATTTTATATGACATATAAACTAAAATAAAATCGTCTTGCAATAGATTCTTTCTTACAGACTTTCTTAGACAAATGAATGAAATTTCCACAGGGGTTCCAGACTGAGTTTCGTTTGGTTTCTTTTCTTTCTTTGTGTGTGTGTGTGTGTGTGTGTGTGTGTGTGTGTATGTGTCTTTGAGACAGGGCTTGCTATGCAGTTCAGGCTGACCTTGAGCTCACTTTGTAGCCCCGGCTGGTCTCAAACTCGAAATGATTCTCCTGCCGCCTCTGGAATGCTGGGATTACAGGGATGCGACAGTGTGCCTGGCCAGATTCTGAGTTTCTGACACTAATTTCTAGCCCCAAACAAAACAAACAAAAACTAAAGAAAAAAGTTACCTTTCCCCACCCAAACTGATGCTGAAGTGGAGCAGGACTCAAGAGAGGACTCATAAACCTGGGTGCTCTGCAGGACTTCTTCTCTGAGGGCTTCTGGGAACACATCAACTTCTGTTTGTTTGTTTGAGATGAAATCTTGCTATGCAGCTCAGGCCGGCCTCAAACTCGAGATCTTTCAGCCTCAGCCCCCCAAGTGCTGGGATTACAGGCAAGTGCCACTGCACCCAACAACACAACACATCAACTCTTCCTCCTCATCCCCTCCACTTCCCCCACTCCCTCTCCCTCTTCTTCTTCTTTTTTTTTTTTTTTTGTCTGAGACAGGGTTTCAATTTGCAGCTGAGGCTGGCCTTCATCTCGCAGTGATCTTCCTGCCTCAGCCTTCCCAGTGCTGGGTTTACATATCAATTTCTGAAACCCACACTGCGAACTGTGTGAGGCCAACATTGAATAAATCAATTTTTGTTGTTAAACTACTTAGGTTGTACATCATAAACTACACGTTTATAAAACACTAAAGATCTGAGTTCCTTGAATGCCAGTTTTAGTGACAATGGAATATTGTGAGTAAAAATTACTGTAAATCTCAATCTGTGACTTACATTTGATGTATCATCTCTTATGTACGCTAAGATAAACACTACAGAAACACTGAAGCTAAACGTTAGACACGGGAGAGCCCGCTCCACAGCGCCTCTCCGATGCAGCGTGCGCGACACCGGTGACCGCGGGCTCCAGGCCCGGGGAGTCAGAGCTCGCAGTGCAGTGCAGGGCAGACCTGGCCGGCGGCCGTAGGTCCCGGGCCGGGCCGCTCCCGTCAGCAGCGCTGGAGTCAGAGCGTCAGCCTCTGCTGTCTTCTTGCGCGCTGGTTCTCTCGCGGGCCACGAGCCTCAGACAGCAGCTCCTATGAGCCACCGTCTGCGCGCCAAGGTCGACCCCACCACACCCGCGGAATGCAGCCCCACAGAACGCCTAGCCCAGCCAAGACCCCAGGACCCCCGCCTACCCGCGCACGTCGCCCTAGACTCCGCCCCGGAAGTGACGTCACACGGCGCATGGTTGCCCCTGTGACCCTGAGAGCCTGCCCCGGAAGTGACGTAGCACGGTGCGCATGTTAAACACCAGCAGAGCGAGCCATGGGAGGAGGGGACTGAAACAGTTTCCCTGGCCAGCGGTTTGTGCTGTGTTAAAACACGAGTCCGTCTCGGATACCGGATTGCAGAAAGAAGAACGATCGTTATAATGAATGATGGAAAAGAGAAAGGCCGGGGCAAGTCAGTTTATCCCTGCGCGCCCGGACTCTGGCCCAGCGGCGGCCGCCGTCTCTGCTCCCGGAGCCCGGCAAACTCGCAGTGCGCGCGGAGTGCGCGACCTTAGGACCCGCACAAAACGGGGTCACGCCGGCCACGGGTGCTGTGGCCACGGACACCTGCGGGTGGCATCTGCCGCCTGCGCACCCGTCACCCCATGACCCGCGCACCTTTCACGTCTTCTACCATTAACTTTCTACAAGGGTAATGCCCTCCTCTTCTCGTGTTTGTATTTTCCGTACCGCCTTCTCCCCGGAAGTCTCCCAAATATGTTATCTTCAAGAAGATGGGTCAGAATGTTTCATTACGTGTATCAACGAGTCCCCAGGCAGGCCAGGGCTTCATCCGCTAATAATCCCAGCTACCTGGAAGGCCAAAGCAGGAAGAGCACAATTCTGAGATCAGTTCTGAGATCAATCTAGGGCTCTTAGTGAGACTCTGCCTCAAAATAAAATTTATAAAATAAAAAAGGGCTGGGGAACTAGCTCAGCACTCTTACTTTAATTCCCAGTACTAACAGCAAAAAATGTTGTTAAAGTTCCTGCCATTTACATCGAGCACAACTACAAAGCAGCCCCAAGGAAAACTCAAAGAATTTGACGGCACCTTGGCACTTGGCAGGCACAGTGTGAAGGCAGCGAGACACAGGGCTCCCTCCTATGGTTCATGCAAATGACACCCGCAGGTGTGGGCCTGGACTCAGCCTTTTTTTTTTTTTTTTTTTTTTTTTATACCGGGGCTCAAATTGAGGACCTCGCGCTTGCCAGGCAGGGGTTTATGACACTGAGCTAAATCCCTGGCCCTGGACTCACCTATTTTAAATGTGTCAAACACTGCACTCCCCACCCAACCTGACATAATGGTACGTGAGTTTACAATCAACCAAAAAATAAAAATGTAAGGTAGGTATATAGCTGCTCAGGTGATCTCGTTGGCAGGTTTTTTCCCCGAACTGGGTTCAAACCCAGGGTGTAGCACATGCTGGGCAAGGGCTCCACACCCCGAGCTGCACCCCAGCCCAGCAGTACGTCCTAAGGACACTGCCCACTTCCAGAATTGTGCCTCGTGCAGGCAGCTGCTGTGAAAAGCCGTCTGTTTTGCCATATCCAGGATGTGCCCAGTCCTCTTGCGTTAGTGTTTCTCTCTTAGTGGTGAGAGGTCAATCTTAGCTGCAGCTCTCAAATTTTGGATTTTGTGCTTTCATCTTTATTCAGTGAAAAATATTTTCAACTTTCCATAGACCTCTGTGTTTTGGTTTTTTGAGACAAGAGTTTTGCTATACAGTGCAGGCTAGCTTTGAACTTGTGATCCTCCTACCTCAGCCCCCCAAGTGCTGGGATTAAAATCATGTACCACCACCACACCTGGCTGGCACTTTTTTGAGCAAGGGATGTTTATCCATGTAATCCAAATTTCAAATATTTGTGGATTTTTCAGATGTTCTTAAGTTTAATTTCCTTGGATCTGAGCATGTACTTTACATGATTTCTATCATAAATGTATTGAATGGATTGCTCTAGTATTATGAAATGTACCTCTTTATTACAAGAATTTTTTTTTTTTTGTACCAGCAATTGAACTCACAATTTCATGTTTGCCAAGCAGGCTCCTGTGCCACTGAGCTGTATCCCTGGCCAAGTAATAGTCTTTGGCTGGGCTTGGTGGCACACACCTGTAATCCTAGCACTCAGGAGTAGAGGATCGCTAAAAGTTGGAAACAAGCCTGGGTTACAAAGTGAATTCAAAGCCAGCCTGAACTGCACAGTGAAAAACTCCATCTCAAACAAAGATCTTTGTTCCAAAATTTACATTTAATATCAAAATTATCAACAAAGCTAGGCTTGGTGGCCTACACCTGTAATCCCAGCACTTGGGAGGCCAAGGCAGAACTGCTGTGAATTCGAGGCCAGCCTAGGTTACAAAGTGAGTTCAAGATCATCCTGAACTGCACAGTGAAACCTTGTCTCAAAAGATTTTAAAAAGCTGGGTGTGAGCCGGGTGTGGTGGCGCACGCCTTTGATCCCAGCACTCGGGAGGCTGAGGTAGGTGGAGCGTTGTGAGTTCGAGGCCGGCTTGGGCTACAATGCGAGCGCAAGGCCGGCCTGAGCTACACAGTGCGACCCTGCCTCAAAAAACCAGGGCGGGGAGTTTGGCTCAGTGCCTTAAGCGCCTGCCCTGGCAGGCGCGAGGTTGGGAGTTCGATCCCCGGTGCCGCAAAAAAAAAAAAAAAAAAAAAAACAAAACAAAAAAAAAAAAACCTAGGGCCGGGAGTTTGGTTCAGTGGCTTAAGCGCCTGCCTGCCTTCCTGGCAGGCATGAGGTTGTGAGTTCAATCCCTGGTGCCACAAAAAACAAAACAAAACAAACAAACAAACAAAAAAAACTTAAAGAAAAAAGTTTACCTTCATTTGATCACATTATTTCCATTGGTCCCAAAGCTTTGTTCCTTTTAAACTCCTTCCTGATCTTTTTTACTTTTCTTTGCAGTGAGTCTTCTGAATGATTCCATATGACCACGTTCCACTTATTACTATTAGTTTAGTAGAAATTCCTGTCTCATTGATTTCATATTTATAAACAAATGTACAAAAAACTCACCTTAGGATGTAGGTGATTTAGTAAAATATAACCCCTCCTCAACAAACTGAGTTTTAAATTTTAACTGAACAAGACAAAAAGAGTGTAAAACAATAAGCGTTGTGTTCCCTGGACGTGTGGGCCAGGTGCAGTGAGTATCCCAGAGTGGAACCTGGCCGCTCTGTGCTGCGTGAAGGGCCGCCCCTGCCTGCCTCAGCTGCTCACACCCAAACCTTCCAGTCAGCCCTGGCCGAGAGCTGCCTTTTGTTTAAAGGATCACAAAACACACTGGCATATGTTTTCTTTATTAAATCTTAACCTGCACTCTTTAAGGGACACACAGACAAGTAGGCTACAGTGGAGAAATTGTATTTTCACAAGTTAAGAAGTCACTAGAGGACTTCTGGATACCATCTTCAGTGGTGCTTCTTATCTTTATCCAGGGATGTCAGGTAATACTCAGCCCCTACCGCCACCACGAACGCTGCGAATCCCCACTTGAACCCTTTTAACAGTGCGCCGACAAAGGAAACATTGTTGGCAAAGCCACCCATGTATCTCCAAGCTTCATTGCTAGAAGAAAAAAAAAGGGAAAACTCGTAATTGCACATAACTAGGGTATCTTCTCTCAGTGACTGTAACTTTCATCTTTCTAACAGACTTAAACAGAACACCATGTAAGTCACCCAGGGAGCACACGAGAATCGGTGGCATAGGACAATTAAGAATACAGGCCCAAGCCGGGCGTGGTGGCGCACGCCTTTAATCCCAGCACTCGGGAGGCTGAGGTAGGCGGAGCGTTGTGAGTTCGAGGCCGGCTTGGGCTACAACGCGGCGCAAGCCGACCTGAGCTACATAGTGCGACCCTGCCTCAAAAAAACCAGGGCCGGGAGTTTGGCTCAGTGGCTTAAGCGCCTGCCCTGGCAGGCTCAAGGCTGTGAGTTCAATCCCCGGTGCCGCAAAAAAAAAAAAAAAAAAAAAAAAAAAAAAAAAAAAAAAAAAAAAAAAAAAAAAAAAAAAAAAAAAAAAGAATACAGGCCCAGGTTTCACACAGAGAACGTTTTTTCTCAGTCCCAGCTCTCAGATGCACAAGCTCCCCTCACTCTGCCCACAGGAGCCGGGCGGCTCTGCCCACGCTGGCGTCGAGCACTGCCAGGCAGCAGCTTGGGGCTTTGACCTGTGCTCACCACTGCGCGGCGCTGCCGAACTCAGCCTTCGGCTGGGCGTCGACTCCTCTAGCGCTTTTACAATGTTAGAAGGATAAAGCACACTAACACGGGATGTGCTTTGGCTAACATTTGTTGCCATTTTCCTATGCAAGCACATCACTGCTTTCCTTCAGAAGATCGATTTCCTGCCTTGGTCATAATTTTTTTTTTTAAATGGGGGGGCTTGTTTTGGTTTTTGGTAACCGGGATCCAACTCACGACCTCGCGCTTGCCAGGCAGGCACTTATGCCACTAAGCTAAATCCCCGGCCTTGGTCATAATTCTAAGAGCCTTTAACGAAGAAGCAAATAGAAGTTAGAGAGCTGGAGGGAAAAAATGTCTCCTCCCACAGATAATGCTAAGTCAGAAAAAAAAAAAAAACAAAATCAAATCATCCTATAAAGAACAAAAGCCATTTAACTCCAAAAACCTGACATCAAAAAGTATCAAATCTAATTTAGATGTGAAGACCAAAAGTGTTAAACGAGTAATATTCCACATAAACACAGATGCAAATATTCATTAAAAATATTAAAAAATTAAATTCAGCAATAATTGAACTAGGTTCAATACCCAGGTCTGCAAAACAAAAACAAAACACAAAACACACAGGTGCGATAGCCTATCCGCATCGCACGGTTCATCTCACCGGCCCCAGGGGTCCCTCAGTCCTTGTGCGGCCAGCTTTCTCTGCACAGTTTCTAATGGTGTCCCCTCTATCTTCCACTGTCTATAGTCTGGAAATTCCAGCTTAGCATGACCATGTTCATGCCCGTGCCCATGCCCTGGGGCCATGTCTACAGGAAAGAAGAACATAAGGAGAAAAATATTAGTATAGATGCCCAAAAGCCAAATTGATTGTGTATATCTTTTTTCAAAAAACTGTTTATGTCTTAAGTGAAACACTTAATGTCTTTTAAAAACATAATTAAAAAGTCTGAGGTAGCCAGCCTGCGGCGCAGGCACGGATCAGGAAGCAATATGGACTGCCCTCTGAGGTCCTGATCCGAGGACCTTGGAGGAGAACGAGTAGGGCCCCTCCGGGACCCCCGCCCGGGCTTGGAATCGGGGACAAACACTACCCACCCCCCACCCCACCCCCTAAGCAACCTGCTGTTTCAGAGGTCTGGCTGGATTAATAGCAACCAAGGAACATCAACCAACTTTTGTTTTGTAGATTTGGCCAGGCCTTTAGGCAGCAACCCAAGCATCTCTTTATAGCAGGCAATGTAGCAAATATGGGGGATTCTCTTCTGTCTTGTCTTTTATTATGAATAAAATATTTAAAAAAAAAATAAAAAAGTCTGAGGTAAAATATCTTATTATAGGCTGGGCATGGTGGCACACACCTGTAATCCCAGCACCTGGAAGGCTGAGGCAGGAGGATCACAGTTCAAGGCCAGCCTGAACTGCATAGTAAGATCGTGTCTTTAAAAAAAAAAAAAAAAAAAAAAAAAAAGCCTTTAATCCCAGCACTCGGAAGGCTGTGGCAGGAGGATCGTTGTGAGTCTGAGACCAGCCTGGGCTACAAAGTGAGTTCAAGGCCAGCCTGAACTGCATAGTGAGACCCTGTCTCAAAAAAATAGGGCCGGAGATTTAGCTCAGTGGCCTAAGTGCCTGCCTGGCAGGTGCGAGGTTGTGAGTTTGATCCCCAGTACAACAACAACAAAAAAATTCTTATTACATAAATATGTTCAGTTAGAAATATGCATACCTATTAAAAATTATACTCAGTAATCCTGCTGCTCAGCGACAGCCACCTCCTTTTGGCACCTTCCTTCGTCACAGTGACAGCAGCACTCAGGGAGAGCCCCGTGTGCAGGGGCACTGGCTTTGGTGCACTCCCATCCCTCCTTCAGGGTCTCTGAGCCACTCAGAACAGCCCCACTGTGAAAGGTGTCTGACATGCACGGACCAGCGCCTTCGATAAAGGTAATCATCATGCACTGCAAATATGGACTAACTTAAATTCCCCATTTTACAGATGAGACACTTAAGAAGTGACATGGCTGGGGACACAGCTCAGCAGCACAGGACCTGCCTGGCAAGCGCAAGGTTGTGAGTTTGATTCTCCATACAAAAAAAAGTAACTTCCCGAAGGTAACAAAAACAGGAAATGGTACCCCTGCTCCTAATTTCTAAGCAGTACTATTTCTGTTTAGTTCCAAGCATAAGCATACATACAAAAATGTTGTACAGGGGCCAGGGATTTAGCTTAGCAACACAAGTGCTTGCCTGGCAATCCCCAGGCAAAGTTCAAGCCCCAGTACTAAAAAAACCAAAAATGTTGTATATACTGTTTTGTACCCACTTTTTTCAAGTGATCTTTTTTTTCTTTTCTTTTTCACTTTTTGAGACAAAGTTTCGTGTGTAATTCAGGCTGGCCTCCAACTCATGGCGACCCACCTGCCTCAGCCTTCCAGTGCTGGGATTATAGGTGTGTACCACACCTAGCAAATGGTTCTTTTTTAAATGCAGTATTAATGCTTTTCAATAAGATATCTCATGAGCTCCTTTTTTTTAATTTTGGTTTTTTCAGAAACACTATATAGCACCCCAGCCTGGCCTTAAAACTTGCAGCAATCCTACCTCAGCCTCTTAAGTGCTAGCATTATAGGTATGTACCACCATGCCCAGTCAATGAGCTCTTTTAAACTTTGTGAGCAAGAGGTAAAAACTAAGTATACAAATTTCCAAAGGTTTTATTGATAAAATAAAAATATAATAAATAGTAACTGAATATATATTTTTTTCTTTTTGGAGACAGGGTCTCGTTATATAGTTCAGGCTGGCCTTGAACTCAGTGATCTTCCTGCCTCAGCCTTCAGTATGCCAGGATTACAATTTTTTGTAATACAGATCTAATGGTGAAAAAAAATTCCCTTGTTTGAAGATAGCATTTTGTTTACCTAGAGCTCAAAGTCAGCATCCCTTAATATCAACATGATTGCAAATCTTCACCCATAAAAACATTCTCAGTTCAAGGGCCTTAGGAAAACAGGCAGTAGGCTGGGTTTGGCCCACCTGGAACCAGCTGAGCGATCAGAACCTTTTAGTCAGTATGCTGGCTTCCTTAAATAAAATGTGTCCTCAGCGGTTGCATAAATATTTCATTTTACTACTGTTATTTTTTAGATAACTAAAAATAAACTTCATTTCAGTTACCACTTACATTGTTACAAACTTCAAATTAAGGAGTATGAATAAATAATGCTGTATTACAATTTGTATAAAATTAGCAGTAGTAATTCTACAGTGAATGCTTTCCAGAAATAAAACCAACCAAATAATTACATCATATGTGCATTTGTAAGTATGAGCCCCAAAATAAGACAGGACTTCTTATTCAGCACGTTAGAAGACAGAGGTCATTATTAGTATATACTAAAGACACATTATCATCATTATTGGGTTTTTTTTTGGTACTAGGAATTGAATTCATGACATCACACTTGCCAACAGGCACTACACCACTGAGTTATATCCCTGGCTAAAGACACATTATGTGAAATGTTTATTCCATTAAACAATCATTACAAGATATGAGGGAAACAATTGAACAGTGAGTCTGACAAATTAAAGAACAATACTTATAAACACTGAAAACTAGAAAACAGACCCTATCTCAAAAAGACAACCAAAAAAAAAAAAAAAAAAGCCAGGTGCGGTAGCACACTCCTGTAATCCCAGCACTCAGGAGGCTGAGGTAGGAGGATCACTGTGAGTTCAAGACCAGCCTGGGCTACAAAGTGAGCCCAAGGCCAGCCTGAACTGCACAGTGAGACCCTGTCTCAAAAAGACAAAAAAAAAAAGAAAAAAGAAAGAAAACATTATATTTATTTTTGTATTTAAGAATGAAAATCAGTACCTACCAATTACAAGTTAAAACTACAACATTCACAACTTTGAATAAAACATTTAATGTACTATTTTGTTATTTGGTAGAAAAGTCAGGCATGGAGGCATGTGCTAGTAGTCCCAGCTACTCAGAAGACTGAGGCAGGAGGATCACCTAAAAGTTCAAACCCAAACTGGAGATAGTCAGACCTTATCTCAATGTACATACATAAATAAACCTAAAGTAAATATATATATATATAATATATATTATATATATATTATATATATATATATATCCCCCACCCCACCCCGGTACTGGGGGTACTGGGGATTGAACTCACAGCCTCGCATCTGCCAGGCAGGCGCTTGAGCCACTAAGCCAAAATCCCAGCCCTATTTTTTTCGAGGCAGAGTTGCACTATGTAGTTCTGGCCAGCCTTGCTCACACTGTAGTCCAAGCCAGCCTTGAACTCACAATGTTCCACCTACCTCAGCCTCCTGAGTGCTGGGATTAAAGGTGTGCACCACCACACCCGGCTAAATTAAATATTTTTTAAATAATATGAAGAGGCTGGGTTTGGTAGCGCACACAGGTAATCCCAGCACTTATGAGGCTGAGGCAGGATTACTGAGTTTGAGGCCAGCCTGAGCTACAAAAGTGAGTTCAAGGCCAGCCTGAACTGTACAATAAAACCCTGTCTCAAAAAAGATAAAATAATAATAAGAGGATGAGGAAGAAGGGAAAAATTATGGCTCTGTATTTTAGAATGACTTTTGAGACATACTTTTTTTCTTTTGGAGACAGGGCTCACTATGTAGTACAGGCTGGCCTCAAAGATTGTCCTGCCTCAGCTCCCAAATGCCAGGATTACAGGAGTACACCACCATGCCCAGCTCGATACATTATTTTTAAAAAGGCTGTCAGGAGCATTTATTTAGAATAGTAATGCTTTACCTTTTTCCTGTTTTCAAAAAATTATTATTATTATTTTTTGAGTGCTGGGATTACACACATGTACCACCATGCCTAGCGGAATTTTTCCCCTCAGCAGAATTTTTTAAATAAAAATAAAAGCTGGGCATGGTGGCTCACGCCTTTAATCCCGGCACTAGGGAAGCTGAGGTAGGAGGAGCGTTGTGAGCTCAAGGCTGGCTTGGGCTACAAAACGTGAGTGCAAGGCCGACCTGAGCTACACAGTGTGACCCTGCCTCAAAAAACCAGGGCTGGGAGTTTGGCTCAATGACTTAAGTGCATGATTGGCAGGTGCGAAGTTGTGAGTTTGATCCCCGGTGCCGCAAAAATAAATAAATAAATAAATAAATAAATAAATAAATAAATATAAATAAAAAAGTTGAACACTATTACTAGGGAACCTTTCATTTTCTTTTAAAAAACTATTTCTATTTGGAATAGCCACAGATGATATCCCAGTCACTTGAAGGAAGACTTTCGAATTCTTTTTTACCTTTTTTCATGAGTAATGTTTGCAATACATAATAGTCATCTTGGGAAATTGTTACATATACATTTTCACATCTTGATAATTTTTATACCCCTGGAATTCTATTTTGAACCATTAGTAGCTATAAAATCCCAGGAAAATCAATCTCTCTAAACTTCAGTTTCTTCATATGAGGATAAAATCTGCCCC
>RJWM01020212.1:19147-37674 GCA_004363535.1 Dasyprocta punctata
AAAAAAAAAAAAAAAAAAAAAAAAAAAAAATCTGCCTTGTGAGATTGTGAGAACTGGGGAAATAGCCTATCTTCACATCCAGGTGGTGAGAATGCTACTGAGTATGATCATTCTCAAAAACCAACATGACACAGGAAAATGAGCTCTGTGGACCTGGTGGCCAGGAGTCCCACTCCTCTATCTGCACAGTCCCAGTCGGTAGCCACTCACAAGAGGCATGCACAACCGGGGAACCAGGAATTATTTAATTTTAATGCCTTTAAATTTCAAAACCAGGGCCCGGGCTTTAGCTCAGCAGCATAAGCGCCTGCCTGGCAAGTGCGAGGTTGTGAGTTCAATCCCCAGTACCAAAAAATAAAAAAAAATAATAATAAATACAATTCAAAACCATTCTCCAACCAGTTATTAGGAAATAATAAAGTGTACTTGGAACAATTTTGATGTAGGTATCTATTTTCTAAACTGGAAATACTATGAAATATCAACGTAGATCGAACATATTTATGAAAAGAACATACAGAAAGATATTCTGTAAAGTATGTTGATTTTGAAAACAGTATAAAAATATTTCATTAATAACAATATGGATATCTTGCTATACTTTTAACATATAGGTTTAGATGAAATACACTATTAAAAAGTTAGTTTTATGGGTTTTTTTGCTTTTTACATGCAGTGCAGGCTGGCCTTGAGCTCACTTTGTAACCCAGGCTGGTCTTGAACTTGCAACACTCCTCCTCCCTCAGCCTCCCAAGTGCTGGGATTACAGGCGTGTGCCACCATGCCCGGCTCTCTTTTCACTTTTTAAAGAAGCTTATTAGAACATTTAATATTACATGTGTGGCTTATTTTTTCTACTGGAGAGCAGTATTTTGTCTTTGTTTTTGAGACAGGGTCTCACTGCATAGTTCAGGATGGTCTTAAACTCACTATGTAGCTCAGGCTGGCCTAGAACTGGCAAGGGCTGTGAACTGTGTCAGTCTCTGGAGTGCTGGGATTTCAAGCACTGCATCTGTTTCTGGGCAGCACTACTTCAGACACACTCTCGTATGTATATAATAAGGGAAATGCTTCAGAAAGTTTTGGGATTTTTGTTGTTTTTGTGCTGGGGCTTTGAGCCCAGGACCTCACACAGATTCAGCACATGCCCCACCACACATGAGCCACACACCCCACGAAAAATAAAGTCTTTGCAGCCAAACTTACTAAACTGTAAGTAATGCAACCCAACAGAAAAGACTGCAGTACAGCCACACTATGGAATACTGTACTGCAAAAATCACATACAAAAGTATGAACAAATCTCATAAATATAGTGAGCAAGGGATGAGAGAAAAAATGCATGTATGCTGATCCCATTTATATAAATTGAAATGCTTAACAATTCACTTCTTAGGAATTCATCATCAGTGGAAAAATGAAAATAAAACAAGTGAATGCTTGTCACAAGTCAGGATAGTGTCTATCTCCAGATGGAGAAGAGGGAATCACAGAAATAAGGGGCACTTCCAAAGCACTGTTTTCAACCAATTTTAAATTGTCTCTCTAAGGAGCCATTTTAGATGGGTTTCCTAATCATGTGCCCTCTTCCCGGTGAAATTCTAACACAAGATATACTGTGTATCTGTTTATGTACTGTGGCCCTTTGGAGGAACAAAAGTCATTCAAATTTCTTCCCACCCTCAACCAGTGTTCACCCCTTTGAGGGGCAGATACCTGCAGTGTGTGTCCTTGCTGGACGTGGTGGCACATGCCTATTATCCCAGCATTCTGGAGGCTGAGGCAGGAGGAATACTGTGAGTTTGAGTCCAGACTGGGCTACAAAGTGAGTTCAAGGCCAGCCTAAACTGCATAGTGAAACCCTATCTGAAAAGACAAAAAAAAAAAAAAACAAAAAAAAAAAATAGAGATAATGTGTGTTCTAAATGATTAGCAATGTTTTATTTTCTAACCTGAGAAGTGGTTACACGAATGTTTGTTTAATTGTAATTCTTCAAAAGATATGTCTTATACACTCCTGATGTGTACACTTGACAATAAAAAAAATTAGAAAAGTGACTTATACTGTGCTGAAGATTCAACACGACTATTTCATTTTTGGAGCAGCTCAAATAAGAACAGCAAGAAAAGCAGTTTCACACAGAATACGTAGTAATGAAAAATTTAAAAGCTATCTACCTGTCTGAAGTTAACCTGTAAGTTTGGAGGAGATGAGTATCCACCAACGGGGGCAGGTTCTGGCACCAGAAAAGTGCTGGCATGCTCTCCCTAAGAAGGATATAAGACAGTAATGCCACTTCCACTACAAGTAATTCTACAGTTTTCCAAAGATTTTTAAGTATATTTCCCAAATTTCTCTCTCTCTTTTTTTTTTTTTTTTGTTTTGGTACCGGGGATTGAACTCAGGACCTCGAACTTGCCTGGCAGGTGCTTACGCCACTGAGCTAAATCCCCGGCCCCCAAATTTCCTTCATATTAAAAAACGACAACTATTACAGAATATGAGAGCTAGGTGTGGTGGCATACCCTGTAATCTCAGCTACTCGGAAGGCTGAGGCAAGACGCCAAGTTCAGCCTGGGAAATTTAGCCAAACTAGCTAAAAAATAAATAAAAAAGGAGATAGCTCCGTGATAGAGCGCTAAAGAAAAAATAAAAAACAAGTGAAGTGTTACCACTCTCAGGTCCACCTCCTGGTCCTAGGTTAGTGCAGTGGATGTGATTTTGCCCTTTACATTTTAACTTTGTAACGTAAATATACATACCAGGAAAAAAAACCTTTACAACACACACTGCATACACTCATTTCTATTTCAGATATTTAGGCTTTGGAGTTGGTCTGCCTTTACTCGATTTCAATGGCGAGGAGACTACGGGAGGCAGAGGCGGGAGAGCAGCGGACTCAGCCGGCGCCTCCCAAAGCGTCCTCCCCTCACCGCTCCCTACCCAGGTCCTGACCAGACCTCAGAGCCCTCTGCGCCCGCCAGCTCCTCCACCTGCTCCCTATTCGGCTGCTCCTTCCTCGTCCTTCTCCATCTAGTCTCTCGCGTGTAGCATTCCCTACAAGACTCCAGCTCTCGTCCCTAATTCAAAAGTCTCCACCAACGCCCTGATTTACCTGTCGGCACTCTGACCTCTCAGGACACTCAGTATGCCACCTTCCAGAAGAGCCAACCGGAAGCGGAAGTTGTCACCTCGAGTTTCTTACACTAGGAAACCGGCGGCGACTTTTGGCGTTCCGGGCCTGGCTCAGAGATTTTGGATCGGGTCGCGTTAACTCGAGGAAAGACTGGGAGTCCATATTTTTCCCACATACGGGAATCCGAAGTTTGACTGCGCTAAGAGTCCTCGTGGAGCACAAAAGCATCAGGAAGAGATGTTTTCCAGGTTGGAGGCGGAGTCCTTAGATCCTGCGCCTGGAGGCGGGCTGAAGGAAGCTGCAGCCAATGAGCGTGGCTGTTGTTGAGAGCGGAGGCTCAGCCAACGAGCGGCCCGGATGTTGCGCTGCGGCTGGTAGGCTGTTGCGGGAGGCGGTGGCGGCAGGAAACCGGAGGCGGCGGGGGCGGGTAGGCTGCTGTGTTGGTTTTGGGGACCCGGAGCGCTTGATACGGGGGCTTTCCTCTCTGGCTGCGGGACGTGTCAAGGGCAGCTGACGAGGGTGGGCTGGGGAAGCTGCAGCCGGACCGTCGTTGGTCACGGACCCGCGTAGCCAGGTAGCAGCCGGAGGTCGTGAGGAGACGGCGGCGGCGCGGTCCAGCGGGGCTCCCGGGATTCCCGGGGCCTGCGGACTGGCGGGGAGGGGATGGGGGAGCGCGGCGCCGGTCGTGGGGCTTCAGGGATCCCTTGCATGAAGGCCAGGCGAGCAGAGGACGTGGCTGTGCAGGAGCCGGGAGGAAGCCGAGGGACTGCTTTTCAGGGCCCTATCTGGAGGTGGGAAGGAGTGCGGAGAAGAAAGAACTTCCTGGGGGTTGGACCCTGCACACGCTCCCTGGCCGTCATTATGTAACTGGGCTGGCGTTTGCCCTGATGACCGAGCTGACCTCTCGGAGGAGGGGTCTCGCAGCCGCTGGCGGGGGAGCGCGGTTGCTCGGTACCGGGCGGCGGCGAGAGTGAGCGCACGGGGACGGGGCCGTCACGCAGAGCCCAGCCGCGGTAGGCTCGGGATGTGTGGTCAGGCTCGTGATTTGTAAGTCGTGAGTTTATTTGTTATGAGGGTCAAGGATGCTAACAATACGGTTTTTCAGGAAAGTGGAGAGCTTCAAAAATCTACAGTAGGAGGTAAGTACAAGTTGGAAAACGACTAGGAAAGTAGTTGGTAAATCTCTCTGCTCTCCTTAGATCTTGTGGATGTCAGAAACTGAAAAGTTTGAGGTCAGAATTGAGCAGGGGAAAGCTTGAACTTTTAAGTAGTTTGTAACTGAGACGATCGTTTTGAGTTATTTATTTCTTAGGTTTAAAAAGGATGCTCTGGATCTCTTGGACTTAAGTGAGATATATTTACATATAAAATTAATCTTAAGTTATTTTGCTCTGAAGTCTTTGTATTCATTGTTTGCACACTATAATGTAGGGTTAAAAAGGAATTTTAGTGAGCATGTGCTGTGGGAAAACAGACTACATACAAACATGATTTTGTAGTTCATTGAGAACGATTTTAAAAGAAACTATAGATTACTATAATGTAAGATGTTTGAAGTATTCCCTCTGGTTTAGGAGGAATGGAGTATTAGCAATTGTATCATTTTCCTGCACTTGCCTTAGTGTTGCCTCTAAGAAAAACTTTCCAAAATGAGGGGTTTTTTGTATTAGTGATCGTTTATATTCACATAACTTAAATCACCGTTTCATTTCTTTCTCTCCAAGTATTTGGATGCCGTTTTTTGGGGGTGGGGTAGGTACACGTAATTCAACTCAGGACCTCTTGCAGGCAGGCACTGCACCACTGTCTCTGATCTCTGTCTCAAAAGTATTTGGGAAGGATAAGTGGGCCCCTAAAGTTTGTTCTGAAGTGTTCAGAGTACTGAAATCCTTGTCAATGTTTTAATTAAAATTTTTAAATGATTCTTGGTGCCTCATGCTTTGTCTTTTATCTCTGAAAAAATAATGCTATCTCAGTCACAAAGAAAACTTATGTTTCTATTTTAGGCGAAATCGTGTAGTGTTTGAGTACCTGTGAACAAATCTCTGCCTTTATGTAGTTGGGGTTCTTGCCTCTGTGTGTGTGTGTGTGTGTGTGTGTGTGTGTGTGTGTGTGTTCTTATGTAACCAACCTACTCAGACTGTCTTGGAGATCTAATGGCTGCTTTTGAATGTCCAGTAGGTGTCATTGTAGCATGCTATAAATTGAACATTAGAGATTACCAGATAGTTTAAGAAACGCTAGTCTAAATTAGCATATACTAATTGGACATTATTTAAAACTCATAGAAGTGCTCTCCTGAAACACTTCAGTAATGTTCCTGTTCATAAGAAATTTAGAACAATGGTTGTTGAAGTATAATTACTTTAAAATGTATCTTGATTTTTTTTTTTTTACCCCAAACCTTAAGGTATTTTGACAAGGAATGTTGTTGTCTGTTTTGTTTTTGTTTTTGTCTTTTTGAGAGAGGGTCTCACTGCACAGTTCAGGCTGGCTTTGACCTCACTTTGTAGCCCGGGCTGGTCTTGGACTTGCAACAATCCTCCTGCCTCAGCCTCCCAAGTGCTGGGATTACAGGCATGTGCCACCATGCCCAACTGCTTTGTGTTTTGAGACAAGGTCTTTCAGTGTAGCCCAGGCTGGTTGAAACTCACAGCGATCCTCCTGCCTCAGCCTCCCAACTGTTGGGATTATAGTGCTTTGTTTTTTTTTTTTAATACCAGCGCAGTAGAATTTTGGCGTTTCATTGTGGCTTCTTAGGCTCTCCTGTCACAATTGGCTTCTTTGTACGTTTTGGTCTGGCTACTAAAATATGTCTTTCAGCTGGGCTTGGTAGTGCATGCTTTTAATCCCAGCACTCGGGAGGCTGAGGTAGGTGGAGCATTGTGAGTTTGAGGCCTGCTTGGGCTACAACGTGAGCAAGGCTGGCCTGAACTACATAGTGCGACCCTGCCTCAAAAAAATAGGATTAGGAATTTGGTGCAGTGACTTAAGCACCTCCTTGGCAGATGTGAGGTTGTGAGTTCGATCCCTAGTACAGACAAAATATAAACTAAAATAAAAAATAAAATGTGTTTTACTCAGGGTAATAGATTGAACATTTATTATTGTTCAAAATGTCATATTTAGATTTGAAGGGAACTGGTACAGAAATCTCTGAAGGGGGCTTGCACCTTTTCTCAATGCAATTTTTTACCTGCATGGATTTCTGCAGAGCTCCCGTAGTTCTGTTCCTTATGCTTGCTGTTGATACAATATTTTAAAAAAGGTTTGTACCTGGGAATTTCTCCATAAAGGTGGAGACATAAATATCTCAAAATAAATTGGAAGATTTTTAAAAGACACATACACATCTAGCATATTACACTTCCCTTCAGAATCTTAGTAGTGGGGAAATACGAGAGGCAGATACATTTTTGAGGAAGAGGTTCCCTTGATTTGGTTCACCTCTGGCTTCCACTTTAGAATCACTTACCTAATTCAAGGCACTTGTGATGTGAACCAGTAGCAGTTTTATCTTGAGAGAAAGGGCTCCCAAATCTACCAGTATTTTTATAGCTGAATTAGTTGGTATCATTTAATGTCATAGGTAGGAGCTGAAGTTGCCAGAAATAAAAATTGTGCTGAATGTTTTGATTTGGATTAGTTTTTACTTGGCACTTACTTTCCATAAACCAAACTAGTTTTTTTTTTCATAATTTAGACCTGTGATTACTAATTTGCACAGGTATTTACTCTTGTTTGATTCTCATGTCTCAAGATGCTGTCTTGTTCTAGAATTAGACTAAAATTGGAAACTAGAATTGGAATTTTTCTTGATAAAATGTCTTTTTTCAGTAGCTTCAATAAGGTAAATATATACATTAATATTTGCATAATATTTCACCCAATATACACCTGTAATCCCAGCACTCAGGAGGCTGAGGCAGGAGGATTGTTATGAATTTGAGACCAGCCTGGGCTACAAAGTGAAATTGAGGCCAGCCTGAACTGCATAGCAAGACTGTCTCAAAAAGAGAAAAGAAAAAAAAAATTCACCCAATAATGTACAAAAACTTGGAATTGCAAGTGTGTTGACCTTGACACGGGTACAGTTTAGAAATTTATGGTTCATTTTTATGAATTCTAGGACTTTCTGTTTGGAAATCTGACTGCCATGGAAACAAGTGTATGAAAAAGTAAGAAAACTTTAAATTCAGTGATGTATATATCAAGAGGTGTGACATTGATTACTTGTAGAGGTTTGCTTTTTGTTTTCTTTGTTTCTTTCTTTCTTTCTTTTTGAGGCAAGGTCTCACTGTGTAGTCCAATCTGGCCTCAGACTCATAATGATCCTCCTGCCTTAGCCTCTGGAGTGCTGGGATTATAGGCATGTGCCACCACACCCGGCTCTTAATAGTGTCTGATTGATTTTTTTTTGGTCTGACAAGTTTCAAGGTCTGCAGAGTGAGTTGGCAGCCTGGATTTTCAGTAGAGCTGATAGTGTAGTCAGTGTATGCTTGAGCCATGTGTGGTGGTGCAGGCCTGTAATCCCAGTACTTGGGAGACTGAAGCAGGAGGATTGCCGTGAGTTCGAGGCCATTCTATGCTACATAGTTCAGGGCCAGCCTGAACTCATGGAGACACCCTGTCTCAAAGAAACAGAGTATATGCTTGAGAACCAAAGGTAGTGTAGTTCTCAAAGCTAACAGATGTGAGGCCTAGGGAGAGCTTATACTTCTCTGAGTCCATCGGCAGGAAGATGCTGATGTCCTGATTCAAAGTCAGTTTGTTGAGCTGGTTGTGGCGGCACACGTCTTTAATTTCAGCACTTGGGAGGCTGAGGTAGGAGGAGTGTTGTGAGTTCGAGGCCAGCTTGGGCTACAACGTGAGCAAGGCCGGCCTGAACTACATAGTGCGACCCTGTCTCAAAAAACTAGGGCCAGGAGTTTGGCTCAGCGGCTTAAGCACCTGCCTGGCAGATGTGAGGTTGTGAGTTTGAGCCCTGGTACTGCAAAAAGCAAAAAAACAAAGTCAGTTTGTCAAGAGAAGCTGTGTTACTTCAAGGAGGTGGGAGGTTCAGCCTTTTTGTTCTATTCACGTCTTGAACTGATTGTGTGCAGCTCGCCTTTATTAGGGCAATCTACTTTATTTAGTCTTACAATTTTTGTATATAAATCTCACCCAAAAAATGTTTAACCAAACATTTGGGCAGGTGGCTATTGGAAAAATTTTTATCCAGAGTGAAGCAAAAGCTTGCTGACAGGAGAAGTGGAACATGAAGTAGCAATGAGCTTAAATGATATTTTAGTGTCCACAACAAATATAATTGGACAATGAAAATACTTGCAGTTCTTATTGGTGACAAATCACAGGAAAATCACAGTTTGCCTCTATTCATAATGTAATGAAGTTATAAATTTTAATTGGACATTAACGAAAAGAATGTTTTTGTTTTTTCTCATCATAATTTCTTCATTTCTGATCCTTGAAGGCCTGCGGACTCGAGGTTGAGGACTTGTGAATTGGCGGGGGAAGAAGCAGGGCTCTGAATTGGTGCAGGTAGGGTGTACCCTTCGGCAAGGCTTAATGGAAGAGGGGACTGTTGATCTTGAGTGTGGAGGAGAGTGGGACATAGGACAGTTAGGCTGGAGGACAGTAGATTCAGGAAATGGTAGAAATGTGAGAAAGCCTGGCAGTTTGTAAAGTGGTGGACGAGCATTGGTGAGGGAAAGTCTCATTATAGAAGGTGCTATTTCTGTTCTTGCTACCTGGGCCGCTTTGTTGAGCCTGTTGAGCAAGGACCAGTTGTAGAGATGTTTTGCCACACCATTAGATGTGGACCTCTGGTTATTTCTCTTTTCAGGTACAACGAATAGCCAGATAAACTGCTTGAAGCTCTGCCTCCCTGGCGGATTTCACGTTCTCCTGTCCTGTAGTGATGCTTCTGTGTAGGAGTAAGGCCAGGATAGTGCACGGAACCATGTGTTAACCAGGCCTAATTGCAAGGCCACAGAAGGGAGAACTGATGTTTAGTAGGAGTGCCTTGGGTGTCTGAGTCATTTGTCCTTTTGGGTTCCTTATGCTTTTGTGACCTGCTCTAATCTCTGTATATTATCACCATTGTAGTCAGAGTTGGCTGGTTATGTAGTGGTAGCAACCATTCTTCAGATAATGGGTTAAAGTGAGTTTTGAAAATTTATTCTCACATAAAATCTCCAGCTCTGGGTGATTCTAGCCAATTGTTCTTTGTATGTTGGGTCAGCATTGCATCTCGGTATTTATCTCTATTTCTGTCATCGTACTGGTAAGGGAAGAACAGGCTGAAGAATTGTAAATTGAATGCTTCTACGGAAATCATTTCTAGAGCTGGAGATATAGCTCAGTGATGCAGCACCTGCCTGGCAAGTGTAAGGTCTTGAGTTCAAATTCTCGTACTCAAAAAAAAAAAAAAATCATTTCTGACCAGGGGTGGTGGCACACCTATAATCCCAGAGCTTGGGAGGCTGAGGCGGGAGAATTGCTGCAAGTTTGAGGCCAGGCTGAACTATGCAGCAAGACCCTGTCTCAAAAAAAAAAAAAAAAAATTATCCTTGTTCTTTTGTCAAAACAAGTCATAAAATCATATCCGACTTAAAGATAAGGGTAGAAAAGGGGAGGCTTTTCTTGTCCCCTGAAGAAGAGAAAGAGCTAATGTCCGACACCCCAGTATCACTTCTGTTTCCTGATGGAATGCTGATAGCACATGCAGCCTGTGGCTGGGTGGGTCAGATCACTGAGTTTTGAGAATAGGTTCGGTCATACGGTCAGTTGATGATACATCATCCCTTCCTGCAAGAACCCAAAAGCCAGGCAAGGTAATCCCAGCACTCAGAAGGCTGAGATAGGAGGATTACTGTGAGTTCCAGGGCAGCCTGGGCTACAAAGAGTTCAAGGCCAGCCTGAACTGCACAGTGAAACCCTGTCTCAAAAAGACAAAAAACAACAACAACAAAAAATTATTTGTAGAAGACAACATAGATCTATTGTAAAGTAGTGATTCTCAGTCAGCGACAGCTTCGCTTCCTGAGGACAATGGCGGTATTTGGATGCGTTTTGCTTGTCATAATTTAGTGAAAGTGCTGCTGGCAGCTAGGGGATAGATGTCGTGTGCTACCAGCTATCCTGCTGCACATAGGCAGCCTCTCACAGTGTCAGAAGCAACCAAAACGCCAGTAGTGGCAAGGTTGAGACAACTGCTTTATGTGGTATTCGGGGAGCCCATGTGGTAATTCTGTCAGGACCTATTGGCAGCTCTGGACAGCTCCTTACTCTGCACAGACACCTAGGACACTGTTGAGTTTGGTGAGTCTTGAGGTCCAAGTACAGACAGAGTTGCACTGCTGCCTCGACTTACTCTGTTGCCTTCTTTTGTAGTGGGGCCCCTTTAAACTACTGCTCATGGGTTGGTCAGGAAGTGGGGCAGAGCAGTACACTAAGGTGTGGCTTATGTTATTTATAGCATGTAAAGAGGCCCACCCCTGCTGCTGCTTCCTGGGTGGTAGCAGCTAGCTAAGCCTTCATTTTGACGGGAGTGTTTTGGCACACTTCACCCAGGTGGCAGGCTTCTAGACTTTCATACAAATTTTCTACTCTGTAGCATGCATGTTACTTTTACTAAGGAAAAATCTTTTTTTTCTTAACTGCGGACTAGGTGAATTAAGCATTGCATTTTCAGTGTAAAAAATGAATGTGATAGCCTGTGGGTTGGGGAGGTGTCCAGGGTTCTTGTAGTCTAGCTTGGCAGGCCCTCAGTTTCTCCACTTAACAGTAGTGTGTCCTTTGGCAGAGTGCCTGTTGAGCTCTAAAGTGGAGATAATGTCAGTACCTACTCAGTAGGATTGTTGTACATGGACGTACAATGCTTAGAATAGTGCCAACATACAGTAAATAATATAAAGCATTAGCTAGTAAAGAGTTACAATACAAAGTCTTTAAATAGAAAAGTATGGGTTGATACATTTATAAGCGTAGGATAGAGTTCATTAAAAATAAAAAGCATAATAATATAAGAAAAGATCACCTGATTTGGTTAGGTATTTTCTTAATTTGTAAATCTAGGTTTTAAAGATTAATCCCGTAATACACATTTAGTTGTATTTAAGATTAGAAACAGTGCACCAAATCTTGCCTAATACTATTGAAGAAGTAATAATTGTCGTGAGAAGAATGAAATATATTAATACATAGATGCTTGTTCCTACTTCATCCCCCTCTGGTAAGTTTTTGGTTATATTGTCACCAACTTCAGACACTACCTTCCTTGACTCAACTCTGAATACCAACTGCTTTAAACATTTACAGTATTTAGTATTTAAAAGTTTTGTTCTACAGTACAGCATATTTTCTTGGCTTTCTTTTTTGTTTTTCCTTTTTTTTTTTTTTGCTACCAGGAATCGAACTCAGGATCTTGTGCTTGCCAGGCAGACACTTGTGCCCCCCCCCCAGCAATATCCCCAACCCTTTTCTTTTTCTTTTTTAAGACAGAGTTTCCGCTAATGCAGTTCAGGCTGGCCTTGAACTCACAGTGATCCTCCTGCCTCAGTCTCTTGAGTGCTGGACTTAGAGACATGCACCACCATGCTGGGTCCAGAATTTATTTTTAAACTTTAATTCTGTGCCATATTACCTAACCATGCTGCTTATTCAGCATATTTGTTTAGTTTTTTTGGGGAGTTGGATACTATTTTTCTTTGTGTGGAAAAATTTACTTCTTTTCCCGGGAATGCAGTGATCTGAAATTGATTCCTTTTCACTTGTCACTAAATGAGAATGAAATTATTTAAGACAAGCCCATTCTGCAGCTCTGCGAGTGTTTTCTAAACATTATTTCCCACCCAAAAGAATCAGCATTCCAGCCGGGCGTGGTGGCGCACACATTTAATCCCAGCACTCGGGAGGCTGAGGTAGGAGGAGCGTTGTGAGTTCGAGGCCGGCCTGGGCTACAACATGAGTGCAAGGCTGGTCTGAGCTACACAGTGTGACCCTGCCTCAAAAAGCGAGGGCCAGGAGTTTGACTGAGTGACTTAAGCACCTGTCTGAGAGGCGTGAGGTTATGAGTTCAATCCCTGGTACCACAAAAGAAAAAAAAAAAGAATCAGCATTCCTTGGAGAAGTTCTAAGTTCAAGGGAGAAATTGTACACAATAAGCTGGAGACTTCTTGTTCTAATGAGAAGCTGGGTGCCTCTTAGTTTACTAATTTTATGGCAAGAAGTTTTAGAAGCTGTATTTATGTTAGCAGACCCAGGTTCTTGGGTCCAGAAATGTTAGGATGAGACTTTGACCTAAAGGAGTACAGCACAGAACAAGGCTTACATTGGGATTTCTCTAAAGGAGTACAGCACAGGACAAGGCTTACATTGGGATTTCTCTAAAGGAGTACAGCACAGGACAAGGCTTACATTGGTATTTCTGCTCACGTGGTAAGGGAATCAGCTCTAATAAAGAGCAGGTCAGACTGGGGACTCCCTGAACAGAGGAAAAGGGGATGCTGACACAGGACACATTCCCACCAAAAGTTCTTATCCAGGTCTTCCGTGCAAATAAAGGGATTCAACCCTGTCCTGGCTGTGCCAAGTCTGAGCTCAGCTATAGGCAGGTTGAGGGTATGCAGGTTTTCTGGAGGCGGACTCTTGCTAGTATCTGTTAGTAGGATGTGTTTGTAGCTGTTGTGTTTTTAACCCCAGTGCAGGAAGTGAACCCTGGGTGTCCAGATATGTCTTTGTTAGCTTTCCTGTGACAGTACAAAACAGGCACGATCCCCACAGGTCCTTTTTTCAGCATAATATCAGGTCTAATATAATCAAGCTAAATAGTTCAGAGTGAAATCAATAAAGGATAAAAGAATGGTCATACTTAAGAGAAACAAAAAAACTAAAGGATTCAACTAACAACAACAACATATCCTATACTGTAAAATTATAGGTTTAGGAATTTAGATGGTTGGAATTTTACAGTGGTTGCAACATTGTATATTATTACCATTAAGGGGGCTGTTCAGATTGACAGATAAAGACATGTAGGATTGATCTGATGGTACGAATATCAACTGTTCTCTCTCACCAGTTAATGCATTTAGTAGTATAGACTTTTAAACTATCTTATGAATACCCTCATACAAAACTGTGTCTTTTTTCCACAGCTTCCTTCCTTGGTTCCCCTTGTAATACCTCTTATTGTCTTCAAACTAAATGCCCTTACCAATTGGCCAAGTATAGTCCAACAAAATAGTATTGAATAAAACCAATAACAAATAAGGTAATGGAGGCAATACATAGTAATGCAATGTTGATTTCTATAATGCCTCATATTAGCTTCAAGGCAGTTGCCTATATCATCTGTTGTAACACAAACACACTAAGATAAGTTGAAATCCCTCAGAACAGAACAGCAAAAGTAATACCTGGTTTTGAAGCTAGGTGATCACAAATCATTGAAGGCTACCCTTATAAATTTTGTTATCTTTAAGATGCTGTCTTTGTCATCATGTATGAAAAAATTAGGCCGGTCGAGGTAGAATAGGATTAAACTAAACAGCTCATTGAAAACAATACTGAACTTAACTCCCATTGATGGATTATTCATTTGTCTGCCCTGCTCGGTGGTATCTCTCTGTCGCTTTTTCTGGAGCAGTGAACTTCTTTATCTCTCTCTAGAATGTCCTTCAGTATTCTCTGTAGGGTTGGCTTGGTTGTCATAAATTCTTTTAGTTGTTCTTTGTCGTGGAAGTATCTTGTTTCTCCATTGATTTTAAAAGATAATTTTGCAGGGTACATCAATCTGGGTTGAAAGTTATTTTCCTTCAGGGCTTGAAATATTTCACTCCAGGCTCTTCTTGACCTGATGATTTGTGTTGAGAAGTCTGTCGTGATTTTGATGGGCCTTCCTTTGTAGGTAATCTGTCCCTTTTCTCTAATAGCTTTTAATATTTTGTTTTTGTGTTGAATTTCTGGAATCTTGATTATTATATGTCTGGGTGTAGGCCTATTATGGTCAAGTTTAGCTGGGGTTCTATATGCTTCAGTTATCTGAAAGTCTCTTTCTGTTCCCATACTTAGAAAATTTTCTGTAATTCTGTAAATATGCTTTTAATTTGATTTGTATTGACCCCTGCTTTTTCACTCACACCTTTTATTCGTAGATTATTTCCTTGGGTTGTCTTGCAGCTGTTGCACTGCCACTTCCAGACTTCTTATTATTTTTAACAGGTGTTTTCTCTCTCTCTCCCCGAGGCGGCCATTTTTTCTTCTAGATATGAAAGACTATCTTTAGTCTCTTTCAGGTGGTTCTGCCAACTTTTATTGAAGTCTTTGAGTTCCTGGTAATCTCTCTGAATCTCATTGATATGTTCTAAGTCTTTATTTGTTTCATTCTCAATCTCCTTTGATTTTCCATCCTCTACCTTTCCGGCTATGTCTCCTTTAGAGGCGCTTAGGGATTGCCCAATTATGTATTTCATTTCAATTCTCAGTTGGGCTAACAGTGCCGCTTTAATTTCTTTCATAGCTTCATGGAGTTGTCTCCCCACTTCAGTTGTCATCTCCTCTGAGAGTTTAATTTTTGGACTCCTGACCTTGTCTGCGTTTGTGTCACCTGGTTTTGTGCCGCTTGTATCGGAGTCCGGAGAGCGCCCTCTACCTTTCCGTCTTGGCATTTTCCTGGGCTCTGCTGTGTTTCCCCAGCCCGCCTTGGCTCCGCGGATGTCTGGTGAGGTGCGCGAGGATAGGGCTGTCTGCCTAACTTCCTCTATCACCCCCAGGGCGCCCATGCAGATTCTGCCAGGACCATCCAGGGCCCGGTGTGGGCAAGGAACCGTGCCTAATTAGGTGCGGTTCCCGTCTCAAGATGGATGCCTGTTCCTCGTTCTCCCTCGGGAGTGGGGGGTGGGGGGCTGGGGCCTGCCGAGTTTACTCACTCGCCAGCTCGAGACCACCTCTTTGCATGATCGATCCCTGCCTCTGCTGTTTCCGCCTGAGCCGCAGAGGTTCAGTCGCGCATCGCGAGCACTTTAATCGCACCTTCCCAGTTTGAGTCTGCCGCTAATTGGATTGAGCTCCGGTCAGAGGTGCCGCCACCTTTGTTTGTTTACTTCTTCTTTTTTTACTCTTTGCGTGGGCTACAGTTCTTGTCCTAGACTCCTCTTAGGTCCAGAGGACCCATCTCCCTCCCCTTTCCTTCTTTCTGTTATTATATTATTTTGTATCCCAGCATTTGGATGGTATATTCTAGGGAGTCTCCCTGCGGCAGTGTTATCAGATCGGCCATTTTGCAGGAAGTCCTGTGAGGAAATTTTTTAAGGCTGGATTTTTGTTGTTTTTGTTTTTGAGACAGGGTCTCTTTAGGTAATTCAGGCTGTCTATGCTGGCCTCCTGGTTCAGTCTCCTGAGAGCTGGGATTACAGGTGTGCGTTACCATACCTGGCTAAAAGGCCAGGTTTTTAGCGTATACATACCTTACTGGTTTTTTTTTAGTTTTTGTTTTGTTTTGTTTTTTTTTTTTTGGTAGTTCAAAAATGCTTTCACAATTGGGAAAAAAACTTGAAGACCACAGGACAGGCCATGTACCAGGCATTCTCATTTAATCAACACAAAATCCAGAAATTTTACCTTGCTGAAGTTTGGAAAGCTTCTAGTTTAATTTTATGCTTTTAATTAATTAACTCAGAAAAAGTGGTGTCTTACTCTTTTACTCCTTATCATCTTGGTTTTCAATAAGCTAAAACTGTGCAATGCTTCTTTATTTGTAGGCTGAACCGGAAGCAATTAGAAATACTGTGCTATACCATATAAAATATAATCAGTAATTGGTAGCAGTAAACTATTTCTAGATTAGTTAATCCTTTGTGTTATTATTGTCTGGCTGTGCAGTGTTAGTGTTGCTTGTAGATAACAGGAAAACAGTATTATGCAGGTTGATGGGACCTATAGCCTGTATTCCCTTTTTTACTAAGGGTTGCAAAAATTTCAGGATTAAAACCAGTGGATCAAACAGTAGTCCATCTTACCCTGACTCTATTAGTGGAGGTAAGTGATCTTGGTTCTTTTGTGTTGAAGAAACTTCTTTTAGTGGTACTAGGGATGGAACCCAGGGATGTTCAACCACCGAGCTACATCCCCAGCACACCCCTTTTAAAAGGTACTTGTTTCTCTATAAATTTTGAGACAGGGTGTTGCTTAGTTTACCAAGCAGGACTCTCAACTTGCAGTCCTGCAACCTCAGCCTCCCTCAGTGCTGGGATTACAGGTGGGCCCACTGTGCCTGGGTCAGGGACGCATCTTGGTCTAAATGTTTTCTCTCCTGGGCTAAGTAGCTTCGTCAGAGAAAACCAGGATTACTAACAGTTTAAAAGGCGGCATGGGGCCCTGATTGTTTCCAGAGCTGGGCATAGCATTGACAAAATATGTCCCAGAAAATAGAATTCAGGGGCTGGGGATGTAGCTCAGTGGCATAAGCACCTGCCTGGCAAGCGAGAGGTTGTGAGTTCGATCCCCGGTATCAAAAAAAAGAAAGTAGAATTCAAGTAATGAAGTCTTGTTTGCTTTCAAGGTCACTAATCTTCCTGTGGTATCTAATTTTATTCACATCCAGTATGCTTTTCATTTTATGCATCGTGGTTTTTATATTAAAGGTGGGAGTAGGTTGTCTTTAAAACAAAAATAAATGCCTTTGGCGATGCTCAGTGTTTTGAACAGTATAATAAATAATTACTGTTGTCAGTGTCCTCGTCTGCTAACACTAACATCTGTATCAAATTTGGGTCAGTTTTTCTTTTTAATTTTGGGTCAGGTTTGATTGACTTTTGTTTTATTCCATCATGGTGTATCTTACTGTCTTGGTCCTTTTCTCTTTGCTGAGACAAAATATCCAACCCCCATAATTTAAAGGAGGAGCAATTTATTGGGGCTAATAGTTTTAGAGGTTTCAGTCTGTAGTCAGCTGGCTCCAATGTAGAGGGGCCTGGTGGAGGATTGCTGCTTAGGTTTAGGGGCCAGGAAGCAGAGTGCACCAAGGGAGGAGCTGGGGAGGGAGATGCATCCTTCCTTCTGGGCCATGCCACGCCCCCAGGGACCCGGCTCTGACCAGTCCCACCTCCCAGCAGCAGGTGGTCAGCTAGGGTCCACCGTGAGCACAGCACCTCTGTGAGTCAGTCACCTTCCCAAACCCCAGTGCTGAACACGTGGGTCAAGTGGGGGGCAGGTCTAAACCGTAACACTCGTTTTTCTGGTTACTTCCATTCCTAGTAATTATTTTATTGACTGCTACTCAGAATTTTACCTGTGGTATTCTGGATATTTTTTTTTTTATTTAAGCGAAAAAAAAGACATATATAAGAAAGATAACAAGCAAAAGAGAGAAACAAACGACTAGAGTAAATGCACAACAGTAACATTGCAGGTTTACAAAACAGGATGGTAGAAACTTGACAATGGTTGCAATATTGCATATCATTATCTTTAAAATGGTAACTTACATTAACAGATATAGACATGTAAAATTGATCTAATCATATGAGTATTAATTGTTCTTTCTTGATAACGAATATACATTCAGTAGTGTGTTCATTTTAGTTATCTTACATATACATATATACAGATTTATATCTTTTCCTTTTCCCTTACCTCTTTCCCCCTTTTCCCTTCCCAATTACTTTTGCTCTTTAAGCTGTTTTTTACCCTTACATAGTATTTATTATAGATTTTGGATCATATATACTTTTTCCGTTTCTTACACTAGGGAGACAATACAGTATTTACCACATGTGGGTTTGATTTATCTCACTTATGAGTATGGTCTCAAGTTGTTTCCATTTACTTATAAAAGTCTTGATGCAATCTTTCTTGATAGCTGAGTAGTACTGCATTGTATAAAAACACCACATCTTTTTTATCCATTCCTTGATTGATGGGCACTTGGGTTGTTTCCAAGATTTGGCTATTACAAATTGGGTTGCTATAAGCATGGGTGCACATATATCACTGTGGTATGATGTTTTCAATTTTTCTGGGAAGATGTCCAGAAGCGGGATAGCTGGGTCAAATGGAAACTCTAATCCTAGCTTCGTGAGGGATCTCCATACTGACTTCCACAGTGGTTGCACCAGTCTACACTCCCACCAACAGTGGAGAAGAGTTCCTTTTTCCCCACAGCCCCTCCAGCGTTTGTTATTGGTTGATTTTTTTTATCTTGGCCATTCTTTCTGGGGTGAGATGGAATCTCAGTGTTGTTTTAATTTACATTTCCCGAATGACCATTGATGTTGAACATTTTTTCATATATATTTGCCATTTGTATTTCTTTCTCTGAGAAGTGTGTATTCATCTCAGATGCCCATTTTTGGATTGGGTCCTTGAATTTTAGGGACCTGATTTCTT